>PGIR01000294.1:0-32254 GCA_002812735.1 Scedosporium dehoogii
AAAAAAAAAAAAAAAAAAAAAAAAAAAAAAAAAAAAAAAAAAAAAAGAAAGAAGATGTGAAAAACTCACCTGAACACCAAAGTCCTCCTCCGCCGAGCTAACCCCAACAACACTCCCCCTCTCTAAACCCATCAGCACGTACCCGTCCACCTCCCCGCACCCGATCTCGCAGAGTCCCCTCTCCCGAAGCGCATCCCGCCGCCGCCTCTCCAGCCGCGAGAGCACCGATGCCGAGACGGGGAGTATGTCCGCCAGCGCGGCGTCCCTGTTTTCTTCCGTCATTGATGGGTCACGGTGGGGTGGGGAGCAACCACCCCTGCGAGTTTCCCGTTGGTCCTCCCCGTCAAGTATCCTCCGTCGTTTTGGTGGGGGTAAATTTCGAAACAAGGTTGGGGAATTTGGGCGGGGGTTAATGGATCTTGGTTTGGCTTGGTTTGGGATTGAGGTTTGGGATTGATGACCCTCCGAGGTTCATTGGGTACATTTGATCAGATTACGCACACGCGTCATGGTGAAGTCATCAGAACCTTGCGTAAGAGGGCAGGACTTCGCTTCCTCGCTAGAATACTGCTACACATCCTTACGAGTGTGCGTGGCTTCTCACATTTTTTGGCTAAATTCACGGAAAGCTGCGAGATGAAGACACAACACCAAGACTTATCACTATTGTAAACCACTTTCAAAAGAAACCAGGTTTGTATGGCTTGGATATATCGATTCATCTATCTACTGCATTACCAACGTTGACCGCTCTCCATCCAACAAGTTTCAACATGAATTGTTCCCCCGCGCCCCCTTTCATACCCGCCCCGCCGAGCTTCCTTCTGCTTTGCCGCGTAAAGATCAATTAGAGGGAGCGAATTCCCCACCGTGGCGTGAAACTTGGTGTGACGAGTCCAAGGTCCAACAAGCCTCCCAGGCAGATTCCAGCTCAAACCAAAGGTATTAACAAAAAAAAAAGAGAAAAAAAGAGAAAAAGGAAAATGAGGTATCGGGAGAAATTACACCGCCAAACAAAACATTCAGACAAAAGAAAAACTGCGCGGCAGTAGTAGACGCGACCAGAGAGAGGACGGAAGCGAGAATTGTCCGATGGTGTGTTTTGAATCTATGTCCGTGGTGTCGACATTGATGTTTATCCCCTGTACAATGCTGACTCCGTCGAGAGGGGGTAAGCATAGGTGACAAAGTGTGTGCTCACGACGTCGCATGTTGTTACCGCTGGTGACATCCAGTTTCCCAACTCGGATTGGGTATCGACACAGAGTCGCCAACGTTCCGAACCTGGCCCGGTAGATTCCAGATATACAATGTGAAGTAGAGATGTGTGTGTGTTATTTCGAAAACAAAAAACAAAGCGCTGTTGTGTTGTCGCCGTTACCGTATGACTATCTCGCTTCGCTGTTTAAACGCACGTAGCCATCTCTGCCGTGGGGGCTTTGTATTCTTCTTCTGCTCCCCGGCTTCCACTAAACAGCCGTGCCAGGAGCAGCCGTAGAAGCGTCAGGTGCGTCTGGCTGTGGCCGGGTTCGTCTTCCGCCCTTGAGACTCTTCACTCTCGCCAACAATCCACTACCACCAGGCTTATCGGCCGAGGTCGACATGGTTCCTTCAGCCGTCGACCTACGCTCTACGCCGATAGAAACCTGGCGCGTTCGTGCAGGAGGACTAGAGGGAGACGTAGAACCATCTCGATCCCCTGGCTTCTTGATGGAAATGGATTCGGGTTCGTTGTCAAATTCGTTCGAGTACTTCCGGCCGTTGCCCGACTCACCGTCTGTGGTTCGCCTTGGCAAGTCGGGGTAGGTAGGACGACGGCCTCCTTCTCCGAAACTCGGCCGTCCCCCGGGCATGGATTCTCGGGGTACCTTGTTTATGCCCCGGATCCTCTGGGCCAACGACTTCTTTCGCTGCAATCCACCCTCTGCGATTTCAGCCGCTTGCTCGGCCTCCCGCTTTTGGATTACGGCTCTGGCGGCCGGTGTACCCTCGAGGAACGTCGATGTACCTAGACCAAGACTCTGGTCGCCGTGCAATATGTCGCCTCGGCTAGTTGGGTCAAATAGCATCTCCGCATGAGCACGGCTCCCATTCGCCGCCCCAGCGTAGTCAGTGAAGGCCTCTTTGCCGCTCATCCCCATAAAGGTCGAGTGGTCGGGTCGGTCACGAAGCGGGCCTGACCCGCCGATCGAGTTGTTTAGTGAATCTTTGGCGAATGCATTCAATGGAGCACGGCGGCTGCCCTTGCGGTTTCGGTGGGGGTTGCATGCATCAAATGGTCCATCGTGGTGGAAGGCTACTATGGATAACTGTTAGTGCCCAGGTAATAGATAAGAAGAGGAGTTGACCATAAAAAGGAGGTGTCTCTAAGAGGGGGGAATAGCAGGGACATGACACAGTGAACTCGGCATGCTTTTCGTTGACTCCCCCCCCCTTCCCCTTTCCCCCCCAACACACACACAAAAGAAAAGAAAAGGAAGGAACCAGCATCGACATACCTCCAATTCCAAACACGCCAGTGGCATCAAGCTGGTCAATAACATCAACCCTCCGATTGGGGCGATGCTGACGATTCCTCTTTTCCCTTTCACGCCGACGAGCCTCGCGCTGTTTGGCATCCTCCTCGGTCAGCGGCTTTTCGATATCGATCAGCAGAGAAGAGTCCGAGTTTCGGCGGGGACGTCGCTCCGGGCGCTTGTGCGGGGATTGCGAAGAGCCGCCGGGTTTGGGACCGCCGGCCTGCATTCTCCTCGCACGCATAGCTTCTTCCTGAGACCGGGTGGGCCGATGATTGGGGCCCGGTCGGGGGTGCCCATTCTTTGGGGGTCGGTTCATCGGTCGGTTCTCGTCGCCGTTGGGTCGTGCGGGCTTCTTGTCTTCCAGAGTCAAGGAATCCTAAGAGGCCCAAAGGTCAGCATACTATACCGGCGAGGAACACAGGTAAGATTACCCGTCCACGTTGCTTAGGCGAAGCAGATAAGATGGCGACATGGTGACACAGCGAAAAGTAGTGATATACATACAAAAAGCTCTTCGGCGGTGGGAGATGCTACTCGATCGGATTGGGTCGACATGACACCGGGCGATAGTAGAGGTTCAGATGACTTGACTACCGGGTCAAGAAATGGGTTTCTCGACAGAGGACGAGCAGGGATGATGGGATCGTCGAAGGGCGAGGTGGGAGGCGGCGAGGTAGGTTTATTGCCGAATATATCGTTGACGGGGGAGGTGGTTCGATTGCGGAAAGGGTTATTCGAGGCGAGATTGAGCGTCAGGCCTGGGCCGGCGGAACCTTGTCCTGCTTTTTGTTTCCGTCAATATCAAGGAACCCGGGCGCTATCGGACGGTCCCGTGCATGTGAATGATGATGCTGATAAGGGATATGAAACAACAATCTCGACTTGACACAAGATTCGGATGATTTCAGGAGGATACATGGAGAGCAAGAGATGAAGGGAGACAAAATGGGTGACGGGGGGTGGGAGCCTATCCAACATCGTCGCACGAAGGAGCGGAGCCAAGGACAGAGGGTGGTGCAGGGAAATCAGGATCGAGGAAAATCAGGGAACTGCCATCAAGGCACGGAAAGCAGGTGGGGGGTGAGAGAAACACTAGGAACACTGGGAACACTGGGAATGCTGGGGTGATTGGCGGTATCTCTTACCTGGCGGGAAGGACTGTGCCGTCGACATTCTGATCGTTGGTCGCGTATGACGACTTCAAAGTTGTGGGAGGAAGGAGTGTGTTCGGAGCCGTTTCTCGTATTATTTGCGTTTGAGCTGAACCCCCCCTTTTTCCTTCCCAGAGGCAGAGGAAGACGAGTGTCGTGAGCTGAGGATCGGTCGTGCGTAGAAAGTGGGACAAGTTGGTTTTGAGTTTGGTGGGTGTGAGGAGAGAGAAAGAAGAAAGTCGTATTATTAGGGGGCCAGGAATATTAAGCCGGGAAGGAACAATTGGGTGAACTCGTGGTCAGAACGCCCAGAAGTCGAAGAGAGTCGAAAGGTAAAAAGGCGATGAATGAATCGAGTGAATTGAATTGAATCGAATCGAAAGAAACCCGCTGAACCAAAAATCGGTCGGGGACTTGAATTCGCTCCAGAAGCTCTGTGCCCTCTGTAAACTACACTGTATGGAGCGTAGCGTGCTGCCGTCAGTGGTGCAGAAGTACCTTCCCGCACTTGGTTGGCTTCTGTGTACTTCGGACTTCAGAGTGCTGAATGGATCAATTGGTACGAAGTAGTATGTTCTGATACAAGTACAGTTGTACTTGATCAGGGTTCCAGTTATTAAGGGGGCCAATCGGCGGGACGAAGTTTGAGTACTCGGCAAAAGGGTCGCAAAACGCTGCTAGTGTTGAGAGGCGAGAGTAGAAGTGGGGAAAAGACCCGTCAAAAGGAGGTACTCAGAATTCGACGCGTTCTGGCTTGGGGGCGTATGAAGTACACGAGTGGAGCCACTGGAGTGTCATCGGACAATCCAGTGTTCTTGGTACCCTACGACTGCACTGTACTTCGTACCTTGACCGCTGCAATGTGCCTGCAGAGCTAAGAAACTACAAGAGAAACAAGTGTTAGAATTGTTTCGGGTACACTTCCCTGCGATTCGAGATGGGTTAACAAGCAAGCCAGACGAGAAAGCCAAAAGTTGTATGTAATACATCGCACAGCACGATGGAGTTGCTGAGCGTGGTGCGTGGTGGTGGTGCGTAGTGCAGCGACAAAAGTTGTGGGCGCGAACAGGGAGCGGCGGGCAGTGAATGACGTAGGGCCTGACTATACTTTCTCCAGGACCATGCCCACGAGGATTTGACGTTGTGGGGACGGGTACTACAGGCAGGGGAACAGGTTTCGATGACTTTTTAGGAGGGAGATAATTCGCTTCTTTCTCTTCTTGGAAGACTCCTTCCAAGAAGAGAAAGAAGCGAGAGGTTACTCACATCCTTCGTGCTCTGCTGTCGTGCGCCTAAGGTGCTGTGCAGGGCGTACGCGACGGACGGTTAGTTTCTGGTCGTGCGTGGAGAGAATCGGAAAAAAGGTTACGAGGTAAATGGGAACAAGGCCAGGTTCGGAGATGGGGAGACCCCAACAAAATATACCACTCGGCACCAGGAACAGGCTCCGGCGAATTCGGCACCTCAGTTGGACACTTGGACGCCACAAGGCAATTCGGGGCAGGCACGATGACAGGATTTACAAGTAAGGTGGTAGGGGGGGCGAAGCAAGGTGGCATCGAGTCGCTACGGCATGGCGGGAAGGGAGAAGTGAATCTCAAGTGTGGATGGGACAAAGGCTTTAACGAATAGAGACTCGGAAAGAGGGTTGGTTGTTTGGCGCCATCGATACCAATGACAAAGAGGAAGAGCTGAAAGAGGAAAGAGAGCGTTGTCATACCAGTGCGTCTTCTTTGTCCGCAAGTGTGTGTGTGTGTGTGTGTGTGTGTGTAACAAATGTGCATTCACCGGTCGGCGGCACGAGACCCTTCTCGAATCTGGGGAGACAAGCTTGATATTGTATCAAGCTGCGAGGTTGTCGAGAAGACAGAAAGACGTCGAAGTTCGAAGCCAAGGCGGAGTCTCTTCAAGAACAGTCCGATCAATGCGGGGCCTTTGAGACTTCTCGGTTTCTAGGCTGTGGGAGTGTGGAATCGTGAGTATTATTAGAATATCAAATACGAGGTCGAGTCAATAAAATTGATCAATTGTGATCATTAGATCTATGTACTCGACGAGGAATGGCGCTATCAAGGAGTAGTTATTGTGCCAGTCGACGCTGATTGGAAAGAAATTCAACGGTCAGGGGTACAGAGTAGCAGTAATTATAGAACATGCTGCAAACGGAGATTCGAATCTCAATCCGTCGATCCAAGCATTCATGACTCTAGCAAGGGTGGTAGTCGTGGGTTCGACGGCGGTTCTGGTTCGGCGATAGGGCACTTTGGCGTGTCCCTAGGTTAAATGAGGATGCTCTCTTCTCATACTTGGAGCCAAGGCGATGAGAACTCTCTCAGATGGAGGCCGTCAATGATCGATGGGGTTGCTAGCGGTGAGCAGCATCGAGCAGCATCGAGCAGCGTCCGTGGCTTGATTCAAGTTACTTGATGGATTACCGAGGTTGTATTGTCGCTGCAAGCACTGTATCCTAATGAGAAGCAAGACAGAGACGTCTGGCCTTCATAAACTACGCATACATTGATCAAAATGTCATTAATTGACCTGATCAATTGCGCATCGCCACCTGCCCCTCGTAAACTAGTTTACGAAGTAATTTAGATGACAGCGCAGGGACTAGATCTGGGAGATCTGGGGGCTGCTCGAGCCCTCACCATTCGCACGTCCTTCGGATGATCGTTGAGCAGTGGGCACCAAGCACCGACTATGGCAAGCGTGATCAGTCAATCCGCGCCGTTGGCGGTTAGGACCCTTGCTCTGCTTTTCCTAAACGGGCTTCTGCAGCGTGAGCGCAGTTCCGTCTTTCGTCTACCCTCCTTCCGACTACTCTTCATTGACCCCTTTTCCTCCGGCCTTATGTGGTCAAGCTTGACCGCCAGATTGGGATCAGACTTGAGAGGCACGACGGATTGATAAATACGAAGTAAACTTTGTGAGAATCAATCAAACCCCACATAGCTCGGTAACCCGGGTGGTTAAGCCAGTGGCGTTCTTCATCCTGGCGAGTTCGGTTCGATGAAACGTCCTCTTCAGCAGCCTCGCACTTCAAAGCTAAATGGTTTCTTGGAAGTCCGCTCTCGTCAACTCGCTTCAACAAAATGAAGCAATGCATACACTACAATTGTACGTGACTACCCTTTTATCTAAGTACGAGCTGATCATCATCATGCTTGGCTCCCTTTGCTGCAGTCGGACATCTCCTGCCCCAGTATCAATGTGTGTTGTGTGTCTATCCAATAGCTTCAATTCCCAAAGCAGCGTTGGCAATGGGGTCTCGCGGGTTACGGCTTGGGTTCGTGCACTTGATTGGCTCGGTGATCCAAGACCGTGCTTGGCGTGCCTTCAGAGCTTGAATGACGCCGCCATGTACGGCATCATGTCGATCTGCACCCCACCACGAAGTACGAAGTATGGGGAGTATCGCGAAGTATTAGTCTAAGCAACCGAGTGCCACCCAACTTGGGGAGTAACACATCGAATGGGACTTCGTAATTCTTTGTCCTGATGTTCATCGCCCAGCAGAGACAGCACGCGTTTAGTGAGGTATGTTACTTCAGCCTGCCATTGTCCAGGCTGGTGCTGGGCGGCAGCCAGGCGATAATACCTGACGTCTAATCTTTAAAACCACGTCTACGAAGTACAAGACACCATTATACCCGGCGCCAGTTAGGCATTGTGCATACGCCGTAGATGAGCTCATATTCCACCTCGACATCAGCAGGACTGCCCCCAGGAGTACGGAGTACGATTGATGCGTTTAATAGCTCGGTGAATGTTCTTTTCGTTTGACTTGGCAGAGATCGAGGTTCGCGTTTGACACGAGAAGGGGGAAATCCCACGTAGGCAACACATGTATTTACTTCGTAGGTACATCACAACCGATGCCGTCGTATGACCTCCAAACGAGGGAGCATTCGGTGTCTGCCAAAGCAAAATCCGATATGCTTTCCGAGAATGTCGGATTATCCCACCACTGTACTTGTACTTCACATGTATTGACGTTGTAGTCGGTTAGTGCAAGATATCACAATGCAGGGAAGTATGCGACCTGACAGGTACTCCCTGCCTCAAAGCTACACCAGAGTTGGCACCATCTCGTATTCCAATGATCGATGCTGTTAAAGACGTCTGGTATTGTCATTCGGTGTTGGCATCGTTAGGTCGTTCTGCTCCGGCTCTCCTCTCCGGCTCTCCTATTTCTCAGAGGAAGGGATAATAGACCTTTGATCAATTGATCACTAGTTAAATTAGCTCGACGTCGTTAGCCATCATTCGACTGATTCACTGTAACCGTGGTAGCGGCGCTGGGCGCTCGTCTCAACACAGCAAAAACTGTGCAAATCCTCTCTCTTTTCTCTTTATTTTTTTTTTTTTTTTAAACGTTTAAAAAAAAAATCTTTCTTTAGCTTAGGCCTGCTCTGGCCAGTCTCTTTCGGGTGTGGGATTTATATCAGAGCTCTCAGCTAAGTCCTGCGCTCTGCTGCTCTTCGTTGGGAGCTACTCTGCACTTCGGAGATCGCAGTGGGCCACTTCAAGATTTGAAGCTAAATCGCGTCAAGTTGCAGTGGAGAGTCCCTCTTCGGTATTAAGCAATACCACTATTAGCTTTTGGCACGCTGATTTCGGAAAAGGCGAAGGCGCGGACTCTTATTACTAGACCATCATGCAGAGAATCCCACCCGCCTTTTGCTGAGTAGGACTTGGGACGGCGGGTGGTCTAATGGGTCTGAGAGTGGTCTCGCGATTTATATGGGCGACTTTTTTGATAAACGATAGATGAAGTAATAAAAAATGAAAGAGAGAAAAAAAAAAAAAGGGAAGGTGGATTAGAAACCCCACGGCTGTGCGTGCTACAAGACCTACCTTACACGAGATAGCTTCATATATTTTCGCGTCTAGACATCTGTATGTCTAGATCTTTGCCCCCTTTTCTATTCCCCCACATAGTGCACCTTTTTAGTCCATATCCATCGGTTCTAACCGGCTCCAGTCAAGTTCGGCTCAAGGGCTTGGCCGGGCCAGATCGAGAGAGGCCAATCTCCAAAGTTCAAAGGAGTAACGTCCAGTTCAATGGCCTTTATTAGTTGGACCGTCAACTATCATGGGTAAAAGTTGCACAAACGGTTCTAATATCATCCCAGCTCGGAACCTTCGCCACCCTTGATAAACCCATCCAGTCTTTCCTTCAGCTCCTTCACCGTAACCCCATCCCGGTCAAAGTTCCTCTTCGAATCCTCGTCGTGGCCTTTCCGACCGCCATACTTCGGTGGGATGAGGATGGACCCGACGACATGGACGACTCCGTCACTAGCGATGCCGTCCTGGACCGTCACACAACTCTTCCCACGGTTGATGGACATTTCAGCGAACTCCATCCACGTGATGGTGTCGACCTCGATTGTGCGGTTTGGAAGGAGTGATTCAGGGGAGGCATGGCGGCGCTTAATCGGGGGCAGGGACATCAGTTCCGCTTCTACCGTGAGAGTGGGGATGGGCCCCGCTTGAAGGAAGTCGTGGAGAGATGTGGTCTTGGACTTGTAGTAAGCGTCTGAATAAAGTGTTCCGTTGATAACAATATGATATTTCAAAAGAGCCCGAAGGTACTTCTCCCCTTCCCTAGAGAAAAGAAACCGAGAAGTGTCAGGGCGGAGCTTCTCCCATGCTCTATTCGAGGGAGCGAATATCGTGCCTCCTGCTTGCGGCTCCTGGTGTAAGTCTTTTGCAAGACCCGTCTTCTCCATGGCATAAGAAAAAGTGGTAAGCTTTGCAGGGAGGGTCTTGATGAGTTTGCCCTGTTGTGGGGGAGGCATCAGAAGCTCCTCGATCATGTGGAGGACGCCGTTCGCAACCTCGATATCGGACTGGGTGATACGAGAGCCAAAGTTGAGATCAATGCCGGAAAGGTCTACCGAGACGCGTATGCGTTGTGGTTTGTAACCTAACGAGCTCTCGTTGAGTAGAGTCGGGATGGTGTGCGACGCCATGACGCGGTCGAGGGAGTAGATATCGTCTACGACGTGGTACCTTATCATCTTCCTTAAGAACTCCGGGAGCAGGTGTTCGCTTCTCAGCTGAGGGAGATTCTCGAAGGCGGTATCGGCGGGGACAAAGACCGTGAGACTGCTGTCGAAGTCGTCAAGTTTTCTGCGAACCGAAGGGTACTGGTTGATGAGATTGCAGAATTCCCGGGTGTTTTCGCCTAAGCAGATGAGCTCATAGGCAGTGACCTGTGCCTGAAGGCGAGGTTTGGAATCACCGTCGACATGGTTATTCAGAGGTGGGTACTCGGAGGAGGACGCCGTGACGTCGTCTAGCTTATTGGGTTCTTCATTGTCGGGCTGTCCGCGTAAGGGATACTGTCCTGGATAAGCCAGGATGGCAGTAGCCAGAGCGAGCTGGAGATAACGGGCCTTCATCTCAAAACGTCCCCAGTTCTCATCCTCAAACTCATAGCTAGCTAAATCGTGTAGATTCGCGAAAGGGGCTGTCAGGGACTGTCTGGTTTATGGAGCTTGTTTGAACTTCAAATGACCAGGCAATCATCACCTGTGACTAACATCAGACGGAATGTGTTAGAGTAAGCCTCGCGTGGCAAAAGTGTAGCATATAGAAAGTGCAGCAAGGCGAGTTCGCTGTAGACAGTTAGACTGTTGAGTGTCGAGACCCATTTGCGAGATTCTAAGCTTCTGTCTGTCTAACTCTCGGAATTTTATGGCGTATATAAAGCAGCTTATGTCTAAGCTATTCTATAGGAAGAGTAATTTGGGTTTCATGGAAGACATGATCGTTTTTGCCCTCGGGGGCAAGGATGGAGATATACGCCATCAGGAAGCTGTTGCGTGATAGTCCCGAACTGGATTCCGCACGGCTCTGTGGACAAGTGGTGCCACTTGTGGCTCTGTCGAGGCAATTCTGCATTTCTACGAATTGTTTCATTCTTACAAAAGGACTCATTGGGCGGAACTTGGAGTATGCATATTCGTATTGTTACAATCAATGCTCTTTCTGTATTTTGAAAATCATTACAGTGGTGTCGTTAAGAAACATCGAAGGCGCTGGAAAGGGGGTCTTACTGAAGGCACTCGCACCTAATCTGACATGCCTGGGAAAGCCCGTACATTAGATCGAGTCCTTCTAGAAGAAAAGTACGTATGGGAGAAAGTCTTTTCTCAAGACGGACAGACGTCGGGTCTCTATGCCCGACCTGGGGTCGTGAGCATCTGTTCGCTCCAAGTTGCTGGCACCGGTGAAGCCATTGGGGACGAAGTCTCTTGGGGAGACATCATTTCCATCGCATCCTGTGCGCCTAGCCGTCGAATCGTCATGGGCTCCTTCGGATCCCTGTTCTGCACGTTCATCGGGCGTTTCTGGGATCATCGACAAACGACCTCTGGTTGTGGTGATGTTGATGTCGTCCGTGCGGGAGAGTGATCTCGCCCATTCGAGTGTGCTCTCTCGAACCCCATTCAGATAAGGTCCTACGAGCGTGCCATTAATCAGTTCCCTTGAGCATGGAGCACACTGTTTTATCGATTCAGGGGATCTGTCAAACACCCCGAGTGTGTGGGCGAGCGAAAGCTCTTCACAGCTCACCTGATCGCCAAGTAGTTCATCATCCAAGATTCTATCGTAAAAGGTAGAGAAAAGATAAGCCCCATTGATGATCTTCGCGCGTATGGGCCTGTCTATAAAGTACAGGCCCTTAATGGCCCAGTAGCGCCGGATCACCTTCTCGCCCAGGATATTCCCTCCTGTAAAGGTCGAGGTGCATTCGGGACACCAGCCGAGGACGATTTGGCCTGTGGACTTGGTGGAACGGCTTGCTCCATAGCCGATGAACTTGCAGATAGGATCCTCGAATTTATAACGCTCTTCTTCCTGCCGTTTGCGGGAAACGGGACATTGCTGAACGCTAGTGATGCGGTGGGCGCAGACCGTGAAGATTTGTGAAGTTAGGAAGCACATTTTCGTGAACAGGAATGGGGAATGTACTAAAAGTGGGATGTCGTGCCGGGACTCCGGAATCTGGGATTGTGTTGAGCGTTCGTGAAGAAGCATAATGAGTTGGTGACTCGAGTCAAGTCTTGAGGAGTGCTCCCCTAGCTTTATTTATTAAGCGGACTGGATCTGACGCTGGAGATAGTTGCAACAGACAAAGGGACGGAGAGAACCGAGGGCTTCTTTCAGAACACAGTAGTTGCGTCTACTCAATAATATCACAAAGAATATAATCATTAACAATAGATATAGCGTTTATTGACTTGGGAATTGTTCGTGTTTCTCTCTATCGTCTTCTTCCGTCCTTTCTTTGTTCGTGGGGCCAACTTTGATCTGTATCTAGCCGGACCCAACATTCACATCCCAGACTTCTTGTTCTTCTCCTTAATGGGGAATTCACTCCCAGTGACATTTTTGTACCCGCTGCGGATGAAGCCGGCGATTTGGTCGTCCTTCATCTGCTCTACAGCAGACTCGTTGGATTGGTCGCCCTGACCAAGGACCTTGTCCTGGGCAAAGTCGATGGCTATACCCGAATTAGAATTACCGTACGGAAGCTAGAGGAAGGCATCATAAGGCAATTGGAGCTTACCCTTGTCAAGGGCGTCTTCGTTCTGTTCGCCCTTGCGGCCACCACCAGCCATTTCATTAAGCTTATTAGTGAATCCGCCCCCAGAGCTACTGCTGCCTTGTTGGGTCTGTTGGCTCTGGTTGTTGTTGCCGGACTTCCCACCGAGGGCGTTCTTGACGAAGTTCATGATTGTGTTGGATGAGCTAAAAGGCGTTGAATATTGGGTATGTATGATGGAATCTTTGGGAATTGGAGTTAATGGGACATCGATTGGGCTGGAATCTGGGGCTATTATATACAATTATCAAGCACGGGCCTATCTACGAGATATAAGAGCACCTCGCCTCGACCTGGACCTGGAAGGTCTCATTCATGAGTTATCGGGAGGGCTTTGAGACACTGACGTCGTGTGGCTGGACTTTCAGCTTGCTTGTGAAGCGGAAATAGTGAAAAGCCCCACGACTACCTACTAAAATTAGCCATCGAATTATACCTAGAGCAGTATAATGCGAAGCTTATCGGAAGTGGAAGATGGGGATATTCATGATGGCAGCACCTCTTGGGAAGAGGCCTGGAGATCGATCGGAGGGTCACTCGTGGACACCAAACCAACATCGGTTACCCGAATCGCAGCCAAGACGGATCGAGCAAGGATCAACTCCAGAGCTTGGTGAGCACTTTCTAAACTGACTTTGACGGGAAATCCTTAGTTTGAAACTTGCATGGAGGCTGAGCCCCGTAAGGGCTGCGGATCAGCTATCTTGTAGGGAGCTTGATCAGCGACGACTGAGAATGCACCGGAGGAGTTTTCTTGCTCCCATGACGGAATGACGAAACGCCCTGTGTTCCCACCCTGTGTTCCCAGACGGAGGTTCACTTTCCGACCATTGCCTAGGCGAGAGGGGGTTTACACCGAAGATCTGGGGTGCCCTGATAACGATATCTTAAGTGATTTGATCAATGGTTCTGGGTATATATTTCTCATCCCACTGGCCAATTTCCCCCTTTTCCCCAAGACAAGCACTCATCCGAGTGTGAGCAGTTGCCAATTAACATTTCGAGCTCATTGCTCTCTTAAACGGCGGTCAGAATGATACAAATTGTATCTCTGGTCCATCTCTGTTAGGAATCACGTGATATCTCTGACTCCTTCGGCGTCCAGTCGCATGTTAGTCACCACAATTGTTGGAGGGAGGTGCGATGGTGGGGTCATTTTGCCAGGAACTGCCCCGCCATCGACAATTGGGCTTCGTAGAGTTTGCACCAAGCTGATTCAATTGGTGTAGCTACTGCAATATTGCTCCTTTCATAAAAGGAAAAATCTGGTCGAGTTTCTCGAATTCGTTCTTCCTTGCTGCGAAATTTCCTTTTTCACTTGCCTACCGATCTAGACCTTTCACCTCACCGCGACAATGGCTGACGCCCCTTCGGACCCGAAGCCCCCCGCCGCCGAAGCTGGCGCTGCACCCTCGAAGAAGGCCGCCAAGAAGGCCGAAGCCAAGGCGAAGAAGGAAGCCGAGAAGGCCAGGAAGGCTGCCGAACGAGAGGCTGCTGCCGCCGCTGCGAAGGCGGCTGGTGGCGCTGCTGAGGACCTGGCCAAGGAGAACTATGGCGATATCACACCCACCACCAAGGTCGATGCCGAGCGCGTACATCTGAAGGATATCGGCGATCAGCACCTCGACAAGGTCATCAAGCTCCGAGCGTGGATTCAGAACTCCCGTCTCCAGGGCGCCAAGATGGCCTTCGTCGAGCTGCGCGAGGAGAGGGATTGGTCTATTCAGGGTGTCATGGTCGCCAACAACGAGGGCAAGCCCGTATCGCGACAGATGGTCAAGTGGACTGGCTCTCTGACCTTGGAGAGCTTCGTTTTGGTGGAGGCAAAGGTCGTAAAGCCCGTGGAGCCCGTCAAGAGCTGCAAGGTATCCGACTACGAGCTGCACATCTCAAAGTGCTACCTTGTCGCCCCTGGACCCCCCGTTCTCGGAATGAGCTTGGCTGTTGCCAACCGAGCGGTTTCCAGCTTCGAGGATGAGGAGCACCACGCCGCCGATGCTGGTAAGGATGTCGAGGAGGTCAAGGACGGCGTTGCTGCGCTCTCTGTCGACTCCATCGCCCATGCGTCCATGAGCACCCACCTGAACAACCCCGCCATGCACAAGAGGGCTCCTGTGCAGCAGGCAATTGCTGACGTCCGCATGACCGTACGAAAGCTATTCAGCGATTACCTTGAATCCAAGGGCTTCGTTCAATTTGAGCCCCCGTGCCTTATCGGTGCCTCTTCCGAGGGCGGTGCCAACGTCTTCTCCATGCCTTACTTTGACAAGGCCGCATTCTTGGCGCAGTCGCCCCAGTTCTACAAGCAATTCGAGATTGCTGGTGGCAGGAAGCGAGTCTACTGTACTGGACCCGTTTTCCGTGCGGAGAACTCGAACACCCCTAGACATATGACCGAGGTAGGCATTTCCCGTACATTTATTAATTCGCCGCGGCTATTGTTAACTTTGTGACTCCACCAGTTTACCGGTCTCGATCTCGAGATGGAAATCGAGGACCACTACCACGAAGTCCTCCATATGCTAGAGGGCGTTCTGCTCTACATCTTCAGGGGCCTCGAAGAGAAGTGCGCCAAGCAGATTGAGCTTATCCGCACCGTATACCCCTCCGAAGACTTCCTGCTCCCCGAGCCCGGAAAGGAAGTCCGTCTCACCTTCGCCGAAGGCCAGAAGCTACTTCGAGAGGAGGGTCCCGAGGAGTTCCGCAACGTCAGCGACGACGAGGACATGAGCACGCCCCAGGAGAAGGCTCTGGGTGCGCTCATCCGAGAAAAGTACAAGACCGACTTCTACGTCCTCGACAAGTTCCCCGAGTCCGCCAGGCCCTTCTATACCATTGAGGACCCCGAGAACCCCAAGGTCACCAATGCCTACGACTTCTTCATGCGCGGCCAGGAGATCCTGTCGGGTGGCCAGCGTATCCACGTCCCCACCGAGCTTGAGGCTCGCTTGAGGAAGAAGGGCATTGACCCCACCTCCCCTGGAATCAAGGAGTACGTCGATGTGTTTAGGTCCGTTGGTGTGCCGCCTCACGGTGGTGGTGGTATCGGTCTCGACCGTGTCGTTGCGTGGTATCTCAATCTCCCCAGTGTACATCTAGCGAGCTACTATCCTAGGACGCCCAAGCGACTTCTTCCTTAAAAACTGGTCTGAAAGAAAGTTAAGGAATGCGGCGCCGCAAACCTTTAACTAGTATAGGAGGATATTGAAGAGCGATGTGTTACGAAATAAAAATAAAAACCGTATTCGATTGATGTAAGACAGCGTGATTCGAAGATTCTTTCTCCCCTTCTAAGTGCAAACCACAACACAACAAAAAACAAGACAAAACTTCTACTAAAAGCCAGATGAACAAACAAAGAAGGAGAATTACACCACTCCCGCATGAAAAGCTAGATCCTCCACAATGTCTCAAGGGGACCATGTCCCACCACCCTGCCTATAACCCTCCAGAAGAAGGCATTCATCTGTGCCAAAATCAATCCCAAGACGAAAGCAACTCTCTCAATGATCGGTCCTAGAACCCCCAAAACCGTGTCCAACAAACTGCAAGCCCACCCAACGAAATCGTGCCGAGTAACCGTCAACCGCGGATCAACTCTGAAAAACCAAGCGAAATAGGGTATGCCGTACTGCAAGTTATGTCCGTAGGCGGCCTTCAGTCTCGAGTTCCCGAAGAGCCAGAGCTCGCGCTCTCGGCTCGCCGCAACGTAGACTTGGATCGTCATGAGGAGTAATACGTGGTAGAAGATGTACACTGCGTCCCTCGCTTGGAAGCACGGCCAGCAGAGTGGAGACTCGGGGACCGGAGGGGGCTGTTGGGGTCGTCCGCGCGGGCGGAGGAAGGGCGGAATGAGATAGCGCTTCGTCTTGGCGAAGATGAAGCCTGGGAGGTGCGTGAGCCAGAGGAAGAAGACGAGGATGAGTCGGATGAGCCGGACGTAGGCGCGGACGTGTTCGTAGGCATGCTGTCTGGTGGCCGCTAGGGCGCCGGTGATGGGGCCGCGGGCGATTGATTTCTTGCAGTTGTAATCCAGCACGCAGGCGTGTGATCGGTGGAATTGGCAGTTGCAGTCGCACCCGCAGCCGATGATAGGATCGCATGGGCAGTTGTCCCTTCTTCTGGTCTGGTCATTCTTGCAAGCATTGCGGCCACAGCCTCTGCGGTGTTGCCGCCGATCCCGTTCCTCATTCTCTGGTACATATGCAGGACTCTCTTCAAGAGCTTGCTTTCCTTCTTGGAGGATCTTCTTGTGCAAGTCGACCTTCCACAATTCCTTGTCGATCCAATCTTCAAGCTCGGTCAATCTTTCTCTTTCGGCGTTCCTCATCTCCTCATCGAGCTGCGCGATCTCGTCCTGAGCCTTCTTGGTGCCGTCCTTAATCATCTCATCAAGGTCCTTTAGCTGGTTGCGGAATTCGGGATATTTTCCCATCTTCGCACGTGGATGTCCCTTATGATGCCCTTTGCCATATCCCCCGCACCCGCCGTAATCGTGACCGCCGTCGTCATCCTCGTCCTCGTCGCTAAGGTCATCATCGTCGCTCTCGTCTGAATCCGGCCCTTCATGTCCGCCGTAGTTCCCACACCCAACCCTTGGGCGTACGAAATCCTTTTCCAGTTGCTGAATCTTCTCGTTAATCGCACCTTGATCAAGCATGGGCAGCTTAGTCTTCTGGGGTCCCTTCCCTTGCTGAGCTGGCTTGCACTTGCTTATGGGGGCCTTGCCCTTTCCTTTGTCTTTCGGTGGTTTAGAAGGTCCGGCCTCTGGCTCCTCTTCCTCATATTGCCTCTGGTTGTCGACGTCGCCCTCCGGGTCTTTTCTCGTTATTGGCGTTTTAATCTTTGCCTTTTTGGTACCTCGCTTTTTGATTGCCGGCTGTTGAGTCGCTGGCTTTCGGGTATCTGCCTTTTGGGCATCTGGCTTAACAGTATCTGGCTTTTCAGTTGTTGGCCCTTGGGCCGCCGGTCTTTGGGTTGCAGCCTGCCTAGTCGGTTGCTGTTGAGTTGTTGGTTGTTTGCTTGCCCTCTGCTGAGTCGATGGCTGTTGGGTTGCTGGCTTCTGGGTGCCCGGGTTTTGGGTTGCCGGCTGCTTTGTCGCTTTCTGTTGAGTAGCTGGCTTTTGGGCTGTCGACTGCTCAGTCGATGGTTGTTGAGTTGTTGGCTTTTGGACTGCCGGTCGCTGAGACGCTGGCTGCTGAGGCACTGGCTGCTGAGTTGATGGCTGCTGAGTTGATGGCTGCTGAGTCGCTGGCTTTTGGGCCGCGGGCTGCTGAGTCGAGGGATGTCGAGTGACTAGCCCCCGAGTCGCCGGAATTTCAGTCGCTTCCTCTTCGTTCGCTGGCCTTTTAGTTGCTGGCCGTTCGGGTTGTGACGGTGGCGCCCTCGGGGGGAGCAATGGCCCGGCTTTAAACACCCGTGATCCTGGTGGAAGAGGCCTTCTACCGACTCTGAAATCTTCTTGGGCGTTTTGTTCTGCCTGTGGGGGCGGCCGAGGTTTTCCAGGTCCTGGAATGGGTGGGTTCGCCGCTTTTGCCTTCCTACTCGCATCCACAAGACGCTGGAGTTCACCAACCGATTGGTCCTGTGGCGAAAGCGGTTTAGGCGACTCTCTTCCTTGGGCGATAGCACCTGGAGGCTCACAGGCTGCTGTATCTGGGATGTTGTGCCCTGGAGCAATGGCCTTCTCGAACTCTCTGTCCGCACGTTCCAGCTGCTGTATGGCTTTCTCAAAAGCGGAGATAGTTCCAGGAGCATTAGTCTTCTTTGCCTTCTTTTCGGCCTGTAACCTCTTTTCCACTCGTTGGTGGATTTCTGCATACGAACTTCCCATCGGATTCAGCGAAGGAAAAGTTCTATCCGGCCCGAGAGCGGGCAGAGGCTTTCCAGGCGACCACGTCCGTGTAAGGGGGTGTGGAGGGGAGGAGTGTTTCTCCTGGTGGAGGCTAACATCAGGCGATGTGCTATGGGTGTCGTCAATGCCTAGCTCTTCCTTAGGAGGCTGTAGTTCAGGAGGGCTTCTAGGACCGAGCTGAACCTCGAATAACGCATCAGATGTCGGTGGTGGCGGCTGCTTGCCCGCATCATCGATCTCGGCAGTCGGGAGCCATTCGCCCTCAGTGGCATAGGGGTCTGATCCGAAAGTCAACGGAGATTGTGGGGGCTCGGGTTCGCCAGACACCAGGATTTGCTCTGCCTCTTCTTCTGTCCCTTTTTCTTCCGCCCCCCCACGCAAAGCTGTTCTCTCCCGCACCAGCTCTCGAAGGCCCTCAATCTTTGCCTCGGCCGCGTCGAGTTTCACACCGAGGTACCCGAGCTGGGCTTGAAGGATGGACATGTACTGTTGAGCGACCTCCAAGGTCGCTGCCTTCTCGTTGCGCCATCTGACTACCTCCTCGGCGAAACGTTCGAGTGGCTCGTTGCTTGTGATATCTTCGAGCGCCTTCGCCTTCGAACTTTGACCTTTGTCGCTGAAAGGGTAATATCGCAAGATACGCTCGCTCATTGGCCATATCATGCTTCGGTGTAGGAATGGATTAGCTTTCTGGGCATCTAGTAAATCTTTAGTCCTCAGCGCAAGAGCGGTCCTCTCCGATTCGAGGTCTGGCAGAGACATCCACGGACGGCCTCTGGCGGCGGCCCACATCGAATCTAATTCCTTCTCGATTTCCTCGGGCGGGCAGGAAGAACCCTTCTGTTCCTCAACCGTAGCCCTATTCAGCTCTCGTTCTTTCTCGTCGGCGACATAGTCGAACATCCTCCCCTCCAACTCGACGCGCCTCTCTTCAATTTCCTTGAGCTCGGTATCACGTAACTGAAGGAGTTCATCCTCGGCTTGTACGAAATAACGAATGTCGTCAAGGGTGTCGAGCAACTCTTCGTACCTCAGCTTCTCTTCTCGTACAACCTCCACGTACTGCATCTTCTCTTGAAGTATCTTCTCCTCCTCGGAGCTGAGAGGCTCTTTGCGGTTGCTGTACTCGGTCTTCTTGTCTTTGACTTCTTTCTCGCCATCATGAAGACGTAACTTGACGTCGGAGAGGTCTGCCGATACGGAATCATGGAAACTCCTGAGTTTCGAGCGGACATTGCCCGCTGTTCGGTCCAGGAAGTTTCCAAATGCCTTGATAGCGATACTGTTCCCGGTCATGGCTTCAAAGACGTCCGTCGTGCCTTCATCTGATAGCGCATGAATCTGATCACGCCTGAGACCGATGGCTTTCATGATTTCGGAGTACTGGCTTTGTAGCTTGTCGCGGATCTTGAGCGCGGCATCATGCTGGGTCTTGATCTTCATACGCAATATCTGGTGCTCGTTCTTCCGCTGGAGGACCGCGTAAGTTTGTTCGATGGTCATAGAGGCCCCGCCATATAAGTCGTCTATCTCTCTGCTCACACTCAACTGGCAAAGGTGTGCATCCTGCATTTTTTGGTGCAGGTTGGATGTTGCCTCGGTGTTCCGCGTAAGGAAATCGATGAGAGACTGCAGGAGAGGTGTGGACTCGTTTTCGGGGGACATGAGGCCTCTACCTAGTTTGGAATTCAGGGAGTTGATGGCTTCCGTGACAGCTGAATGGTGCTCTTCGAGTTCTTGAATGGAGTGTTGAAGTTCAGTGATCCTCGAGGTTACATTCTCGGGTGGTAAGCCCGCGATGATGGACAGCCGACTGCCGTAGTTTTTCAGTATACCATAACAGTTCGTGAAAGCCATGGCGGAAGCCCTCAATTCCTCTTCTTTTCGAATCAAGGGTCGGGGCTTGACGTTCCAGTCCGGTTTTCCATCTTCTGGGCTAATGTAGGTACGATGTGTTCTCTGCCTTTCCTCCTCGACATCACGACCCCACTTCAGCAGCTCGGCCTTGTCTTCCTCGAACTTGCCTAGGAGCGTCCGGGCATGTTGGGCCCGTACTGAATGTAGTACAAGTGAAGTTTCAAGCTGTCTTTTGGTATCCTCGTGCTCCCGGCGCAACTCTTTCTTGGCCTCCGAGCCTGAGACCTCCTCTGTGCCATCGAGCCATCTCGAGTCCGTATTTTCCCGCGCCTGCAAAATCTGCTTCTCTAGAGCGGTGATTTTCCTGAGACTGTCTTCGTAGATCGACCTCAGCCGTTGCCTCGCTGGATTTATCCCCCTGATGATCATGTGGCACAAGTCTTCTTCATCACATAGTGCGTTGTATTGGCGCATCTCCTTAGTTTGCGCCCGATCAAAGCCGAAGGGATCGAGGGGAATGCCAGCATTTTCGAACAGTGCCTCAAGTTTCCTCTTCTCCACTCTAATATCGGTGATGCGGTCCTTCTGGCGGAAAGGATCTACCCTTTCCTTGAGCTTCTCGAGTTCGTTACGGAGGAACTTATTATCTGCCACGAGCGTCTCAGGGGTCGAGAACACGTCATCAGAGCCGGCCGCCTGAACCTGCTGGGACCCCATTTGGGATATTTTCAACTGGAGCTGGGCAATTGTTGCGATGTGTCTCTCTATCTCTGCTTTAGCAGCGGCAGGCACTTGTTTCTCTAATTGCTCCTGAAGTTCTTTAATCTTGGCGGCGAGTTTGTTGGCCTCGCGCTCATAGCCTTCCGTTATCGAGGCGGTCACTTCTTCCCGTACCGTTTGGAGTTGTCGTTCGAGATCAAAAACTCGGAGACGCAAAGGTTCGACTTCAGGGGGAGCGTCCTTGGATTGCGAAGAAATCGCATTCTTGAGCTGGCCCGTAAGTTCCTCGATCTTGCGGTTCAACTCCGAAACTCTCTCAGTGTGCTTCGTCTCTTGGGCGGCAGACCGATTCCTAGTTTCGGCAAGCTCTGTCTCGGCCTCTTCGAGTGCCGATCGTAGGCCGTCCGCTTCCGTCGCCGCCATTTCTGTAAACTTCCGAAGTTGTTCTTTGAGCGCCCGAGTCTCCTGCGCAAGTTCCTCACGCAACTTTTGCGAGTTCTCCAACTGCTTCATTAGCCTCTTGCCGTGCTCACCGCATTTTACTAGATGTTCGGTTAAGCGATCCCTCTCCTCCTTTATCCCTCGCAGTGTGAGCAGCTCACTTGTTGGCCGGGGAGTCTGCGGCCGTCCAGGGTCGAGCCCAAGGTTGGAAATAAGGGAAGAACGCCGATCGTATTCGTGGCTCGTCAACTCTTGGAGCTCCGCTAATTCAGCAGCTAGGGTAGTGTGTGGTAGGTCTCCTGGGAGACTATCGGAATAGGTTTGGCTAACGTCGGGAATCGAGCTGTCTTGCGAGACCACCGCATCCTTCCTGACCACTGGCGACTTGGCTGAAAATGGTGATTGTACGCCCTTGATTTTTTGTAGAGTCTTCTCGAGGAGGGATATTTTTGCTTCGCTATCCTTGACCTGTGCTATGGCTAAGTCGCGGACCTCTTCGGCAGTGGCGAGCTTGGTGTTTACGACTTGGAGTCTATCGAGGGCATCGTCAATCTGCGTAGTGAGGTGAGTGACTGCGTTGGCCGTGTTCGCCTCCCTCTCAGCCTTCGCCTTTTCGAGCATTCGCTGGAGGACCTCGGTACGTCTATCTTGGTCGTTGATGCGGCGCTCAAGCGTAGCAATAACGGCTTCCGGTTCATCTTCAGGTTTCTCCTCTTTCTTCTCCCCAGACTCACGGGGAATCACGGGGAGATATCGGCGTCGGCTTTTCATTTCCTCTCGCATGGCCTTGATTAGTTTTTCCTCCTCTTCAAGGTCATTGAGAGCTTGCTTGGCGACATGAGCCATCCCGTCAATAGTGTAATCCCAGAGCTGGTCTTTGTAATGTCGAGAAAGCATCTCTTCCTCGGGGAGTGGCGGATACTGATGGCGGAGTAATTCTTCCACAAGCTCCTCCTTCTTCTGCTTGATGGTATCGAAGAGATGCTGGTACTTGAGCTCGCTCTCGTAAGACCGTTCCCTTTCCTGCTCGAGCTCCTCTTCCGTTCGGCGCAGCTTCTGCTCGGTAGAAATCTTGGCGGCAGCCAGGTTTCTGGCATGCATCTTAAGCTCCTCATTATGCTTCTCCACTGCCTGGGCGTCTTCCGCCATTGAGGCCAACTGATCTGCTACATTGTTGCTGTCGAATTTTGTCTTCGTGATATCCTCCCGCAGAGCCTTGACTGTCTTCTCCAGGTTTCCGAGCCTTCCTTGCTGGCTGACAACCGTCTCTTCAAGATTATCGTAATACTTGTCCTGGTCGCCTTCGGTCGTTTTGAGAGGGCTGAGAATTGCCTCCTCCCGAATTTTGCGAGAGGAAACGGGGAAATCGCCGACGTACTTCGCCACGAGATCATGGATGTCGCGGGAAAAGTTGTTGGCATCCGGAGAAGGAGAACCGTCGCCAAGGATGACGCTGGCACGTTTTGCCTCAATAATGCGGCCAACGAGGACACGAAGCTCGTTGTCAAAATTCAAATCGGGATCATCATGGGGGTTGGCAACGTTCTCAATAGGTGTGTCAATGGGAGGGGTTGTCGGGTTCTCAATCGTAAGTTCATGTTCAGGGGAGTCTTCGACGGCTTCTGCGTGCTCACGACTCATGTGAGCTTCTAAAGGTTCCTCAGACTCGTGAGTTTCGGGAGGCCCCCGTGGAGATTGCGGTTCTTCAGTTATCTCCATCTCATGAGAGAGACCAATCGGGTCTTTGGTGGGCGAGGACATGGCTACATGGAATGACTGAGCGCTCGGGGATGTAACATTGGGAGATATGGCGCCACCGTTGTAGAATCCTTGAATGAGCACAAGACGAGAAGGGTTCGCAATCACAGGAACTGTTGGTCAAGAAGGGGGCTTGATATGATAAAAAAAAAAAGAGGGAGAGAACAGAAGTGGGAAGACAATGGCAAGGGAGGAATCGAGTGACATATGTGAGAAGAGACGAGCGCATCTTAGCTGCCGAACTCCACGAAACCTAGCACTTAAAGATTCGAGAATTCGCATTTACCTACCTCGTTGACTTCCGCATAGAGCTCTAACAAAGGTGGGTGCTCTCGAGAACCGGTTGCGGAGAGCGCGCTCAGATGGACATACGGACTTCGTTGCTAGGAATCCCAGAAAGAGTCCGGAATGGGTAAACGGCGCGAATTGCGGCATTGTGGAACGGGAATCTTCTTCGACAACAAAGTAACTAGGCAAGATTGGAATTTGAAAGAGTTGAGTTGTGACTTGTGCCCTGGTGGCTATAGACAATCGATTGATGTCCGGAATTGGAACGTTTAAAATGCTGTCTTCGAATAGGCCTTTTAGGATCCATAGAAACTTCTGGTTTCGGCGAGTGGTTCAGTTGTGGCAGAAAGAAAACAAAGGTTCTATTGTAGAATGTACATTTTTGCAAGGTCATAACGTCGTAAACTGTAAAATTAACATTGCATTCATAGCAATGCATTCATGAATACCAGCCTCTGGCGCCGGGTCCGCCCTGGGCTTCTTCACGTCTGTGTGGAATCATAGACTCTTTGACATCGAGCGTCTTGATGATGTCTCGCCAGGTTGCCATGTCTAGGCTAAAGACAGCCTGATGCTTCGTTTGGTGCCGACTAGTTTCTTCCTCCATTTCGGCAGTAACAGGGGCTTGGTACCAGATGTGTTAACAGGAATGCAAGGCAGAGAATACTTGGCTGCAGCGCTGGCGGAGTCTCAAACTTACCTACGGATGGAAGGCCGTCATCATCAAGCTCGATGCGCACCTTGTTATCCTTGATGAGAAAGCTGACGTAGAACATATTCTCGATAGACTGTCCAAACGATTTGGGGTTTATGACGAAGCGCATGAAGTCAACACCTCCAGTACTTCTCAGGCCAAGTTGATGCATAAGTCGGATCTGCTCCTCAATTTCCATGTCTTCCGTGATCAAGTCGTATACTTCCTCTTGTAGTTTTGTCTGGATGCGCTGGAGCTGCTGGAGCACCTTCCCGCAGATGACGGCCAGGTCATTGTCCTGCTTGGTCAATTCCTCGGCATTTATAACTTCAGGCCTCGTTTCCGCGAGTTGGTTGATTCTGAAAGGCGCACTCCGCTTGGTAATTTTTCGCGCTTTTTTCTCCACAGATAGAGGGCCGAGGAGATGACCTTGAACAGCCGGACGACCAATACTTGGCAGACAGGCGAACTGGCCGAAATAGGCCCAATTTAACATGTCGCCGTCTTCGTCTTCGCCGTCGGAGCCTTCCTGTCCTCTAGCGATGCGCCTCCTGCGCTGCTGCTGGGTGCTTGAGAGCTCCGGAGCATTGTCGCCATGATCGTTCGCTCCTTGACGCATGTATGTGATGCATTGGGACACGAATTCGTCCACATCGATGCCGTCAGCGGTATTTCCCTGAGTTATCCGAACCGTCTTTTTGTATGACATGTCCGCTGCCGTAACTAAGAGGCGGGAGTCTATGACGGCCTCAGTAGTCTGTTTAATATTCTTGTTGATCGTGTTGGCGGATACGATGAGGTCGCGAATGCCAGTTGACTCGCTTTTCAGATAATCGTCGGCATTGTCCACAAGATCTCGACCCAACTCCCGCAGACCGCGCTGAATGTCACGCCGCTCCTCCACTGATTGATCGGGATCGTAAGCATCGGAATCATCGTCGCCATCTTCATTGTCGGGCTCTATGGTTCGCCGCCTGTTCGAGGGGCCGGCTCCCGTAGATGTATCGGCTCGTTTCCTCTTCGATCCGGACAGGTCTCCATCTGCTCCCCTATTTCTCACTGCCAAGTTCCTGCTTGCTCTAGGGGTAAGGCCAGGACTGGGGGATCGCCCCTCAGAATCACCGGTGTCAGACCGGGGCATTATTATCAGTCGTGGTTTGGCTAGGGAGTTCGGGTCAAAGGAGAAAATGTCGAAATTTTCGTATTCGTAAATGATTTATACGCGACGGGATCAGTGAAATAGTACAATGTCGATTTCGATTTCGATTTCGATTTCGATGTCGATGATGGAGTTCTTTAGTCGCGTCGTTCAAAGTGCTAGACGCGATGTGAATAATTGAGGTTTTGCCAAGCGTGAGTGTGGAGGGGGTGTTAGAAGCTGCCTTAACAGGGCGGGGTGTGGGGTGTCTTTATCCTGTTCGAATCAGCTGTCAGCACCTGTACATACTAATCTGTGCTGATGACTTGCAGAAGTTCGTAGAGCTCCCAAAGTTCCCAGCAAACAGGCGACAACGTCACCTGCATCACAAACACTTAAAAGCGTCGCTCTCTCCCGCATTTCCCTAGCTCCCTTTCCAACATGGTATAAGCTATACCCATTGCTGTCCTAACAGTCTCGAGGCCATGGACTCCTACTCTTTCGCGACTTCGGATGCGCTCGACCATCCTGTCAGCATCAGGATGTAAAGCTCCCTCCCCACTTCCGATGAGTCTCGAACATCACTAACGCCTAGATTAGAATCGGTCTTGAGGGAGACGAGCCGCCTTTTCGCCAGTCGACACTTCTCGAGAGCCCGGCGCTCCGCCATGTTGGATCCAACATCAGGTATCCTAAACTCTCCTCCTTCAAGCTGCTGCAACCTGTACTAACACCAGACGACCTAAAACAGCCCCCATTCCGATCTCTACGTGACAGTCCAGGTTTGGGCAGGATCCAAACCACTTACTGTCCCGGTCCAAACTGCGTATAAGTCGTTTCGATCGGAGAGAAGGTATTATTCACGGCTTGTGCTCTCCATTTTAATATTATTCTTCCAGTTGTTAATATTGAATGCGCCCCGCAGGTGGAACGAATGGTTGACCCTTCCGATAACCTACTCGAACTTGCCTCTTAATTCTTGCCTTGCGATAACGTTATGGGATCTTTCTCCAGCGAGCGAAACGCCCGGTATCGGCCACACCATACCCTTCGGAGGCACTACCCTGCCCATGTTCGACAAGGATAACCAGCTCCAGAAAGGAAGGCAAAAGTGCAGCGTCCACAGACACAAGAAGGCGGACGGAAACGATAACACGATCACTCCCGCGTTTGAGTCCAAGAAGAAGGGCGGCGCTCGAAAGGGCGAACTGGCGCCTGTGGATAAAGATGTTGAGGAGCAGGAAAGGATGGAGAAGCTGTTTAAGAAACACGAGATGGGCGAGATACCAAGAGTTGAGTGGCTTGACCAGCTCGTCTTTCGCGGGTTCGAAAAGAAAACAGCGCAGGCCTCGACCAGGGCCATGCAGCGCCAGCGCATAAGCAGCAGCAACGAACTCAACGCCGACGCGAAAGCTCTCGCCAAAACCAACGGGGGGCCGAGCTCCCTCGCCGAACGAAACAACCGCCCTTCAAAATTCGTCCTGAATGTCGAGCTTCCACGTTTCGATTTCCCCGTCGTCTTTGCCGACCGAGAATACCCGCCACCGGCCATATCTACCCTTCAACACCTATCTATCTCCCAGTCGAACGTGCTGAAGCCACCACCAGAGGTCCAGTTCGGTCCTGGAATCAACGCCCTCGGAGATGCCTCTGCAGGCTCCAATAACCGCCTCGTGAGAATATATGATCCGGAAGTCGGGGCCCGCGACAACCCCGCGGACGCCAAGCACCGAAGGCTGTTCCGAAGTGCACATAGAAACGGAATTATGGATAAGGATCTAAAGCCGAACGCCAAGGTGCGAGACGAGTTGAATCTGATCATGTCCTACGGCCCCACTCACGCCCTTACCCCAGAGGAGATGGACATGGTTTGGAAATTCCGTTATCATCTCACCAGGGATAAGAGGGCCCTCACCAAATTTGTGAAATCGGTGAATTGGCAAGAAGCTACCGAAGCAAAACAAGCTGCCCAGTTGCTTAACAGGTGGACCGCGATCGATGTAGATGACGCACTAGAGCTGTTCGGTCCATCGTTTGACAGCCCCATCGTACGAGCCTACGCAGTTGAGAGGCTCCGAAAAGCTAACGACCATGACTTGCTACTTTACCTCTTGCAGCTCGTGCAGGCGCTCAAATACGAGCATATCGTTGCTTCAGGTGAAGAGGGCACGCAAGATTCGTCTCTGGCCCGCTTTCTCATAGCCCGCGCAGCAGACAACTTCAAACTTGGAAACTACTTCCACTGGTACCTCATGGTGGAGTGCGATGATAGCAGTCCTGATCAAGACACAGACTACCGAAACATATACCGCAAGGTTGCGTATGACTTCATGGTCGAACTTGTTAAACGGCCCAACGGTGCCGAGATGAGGAAGACGCTGCTAAGGCAGGCAGAACTCATCACCATTTTAGCGAAAATCTCAGGCGATATCAAGTTGTCTAGCGAATCCATTCCCAAGAAAATCGATAGGGTCAAGCATTTCCTGCACGATCCCAAGAACGAGCTTCTTCACATCGATCCACCCTTGCCTCTTCCTCTAGATCCGGAAGTTAAGGTTGTCGGCGTTATTCCGGAAGACACGACAGTTTTCAAATCGTCGCTCTGCCCAATCAAGGTGACTTTCAGGACGGCGGCGGGCGGGCGCTACCCCATCATCTTCAAAACGGGAGATGATCTACGGCAGGACCAGCTTGTGATCCAGATTATCACTTTGATGGATCAACTTCTACAGAAAGAGAATTTGGACCTCAAGCTATCGCCTTACAAGATTCTAGCAACGAGCACGACCGCCGGAGCCTCGCAGTTTGTCCCGTCCGTTAGCTTCCAGAGCATCGCCTCCAAACACAGCAACCCGGCCTTGACGTATCTCAAACAGAACAACCCGGATGACCGGGAGCCCCTCGGAATTCGTCCAGAAATCCTCGACACGTACGTCAAGTCCTGTGCAGGCTATTGCGTCATCACATATATCCTAGGTGTTGGTGACAGGCATTTGGATAACTTGCTCCTCGCGCCGGACGGACACTTCTTCCACGCCGACTTCGGATTCATCCTCGGCCGCGATCCCAAGCCATTTGCACCAGTCATGAAGTTGACTAAGGAAATGGTGGACTGCATGGGCGGTGTCCAGTCAGAACACTACAAGCAGTTTAAGCAGTACTGCTTCCTGGCGTATGCGGCTCTGCGGAAGTCATCGAACCTCATCCTGAATTTGTTCAGTCTTATGGTCGATGCCAATATTCCCGACATTAGACTTGAGCCGGATAAGGCCGTCATCAAGGTCAAGGAGCGATTCCATCTTGAGATGGGAGAAGAAGACGCCATCCGCTGCCTAGAGAGAGTGATTGAAGATTCGCTTCAGGCGCTCGCTCCTGTTGTCATAGATAAACTTCACGAACTGGTTCAAGCTTTCAGGGCATAAAGGGGGCGTTCAACTAATGATTATTATGGACTCTGGGGATGATACCCAACAAGACACGGGCAACTAGCTAATCTGTTTCCCTTTTTTCATGGCTCCATTGTTTCTTTTGACTCTACTAAGGACCTTTAAGTGTCTAGACATGTGCTATTGCCTTAGAACTTGGGAAGCTACCTTGCAAAAGAGGAGATTGGCTGATGACGAACTTGCCCGGCGTGGTCAAAAGACAGCACTATCCCACGTCCCATGTGAGAAAGAGGCTTTAGGGAACACCCGCAACGTTCACAGGCCAGCCACGCCCACATATACCATTTCCATACCCATATCTTTCTCCTTCTACGCTAGCTGGCTTTGTAACTGACTATTCAATGTGCCATTCACTTGAAAGTCGTGCAACCAAGATGGTCAGGCTCATTGGAAAGATGGAATCCCGGGGTTACAGCTATACCATTCTTCTCTTGTTCTCTTCTCTTGTTCTGGGCCATTCGGCTTCCTTCTTCCAGTCCCTTTCCTCGACTTCAATGATCCTATAGGTCTCCATTCATCAACCCTCGGTCGGCGCCGACTTGTCTGAGCCAACTTAATTCCCATCTGTCTCCTCCCTCCCAGGAGCAGCGATTTCCTATCTACCCTCACTCCCAACCTGGTGGAAGCACTTCAAATTGACAAGAACAAAACCAAACAAACACCCTACGGAAGCGAGTATTCGAGCCTCTTACAACAGGGGGGTTCATACAAACTTCTCATCATGGCCGATTCATCTCGCCCACGTGAAGAGAGGGCCCAACCGAGCAACGACGACGCCCCAGACCGGTCCGCAACCATCTCCCCTAGTCACGTTGTTGTCCCCCTAACCAGCAATAGACAACCTCGCCGCGGCATTTTGCCCGCCATCCTTCGACGCGGCTTTTGGTCGAGATTTTTCACTACTCGCCAGCCCCTCGAGGCACCGGATTCAGGCTCAGATTCGGATTCAGATGGCGAGGACCAGTACGAGGATGCTGTCGATACGATTAAGAACGACGAGAGCCCACCTGAGCCCAATAACACTAGAGACGACAATATCAGTACATATTCGCGGTCCTCGGATGGTTCCTCTGGCGGATCCAACCGCCCTGATTGGAGCTACACGCAGTCATTCCAGCCTTCAACTACTCACGATCAGCATTCCCTAGCCTCCCGCCTCTTCAACGTTGACCCGCCCGAGCGGCTTCTTAACGGGGAGACGTGGCAAGTCATCGAAGGTCGCGCGCATTTGCCTCACGGATATCAAAACGGAGATGGATCCACAAACACCAGGGGCGCCTACCGCAGGATGAGGGACGGCATCGCGAGCGTCGGTGGTAGGATTGAAGGTGCTGGGCGACGCATCGCCGGAAACTTGTCCATGAGTAACCTGAGCGGACTTGCGGCGGGTATAAGGCGCGGCAATGCTAGGCGAGGACGACCTGGCGGCTCGGCTCCCCGAGGTTCTCGATGGGTGGAGCGGAGGCCGTATCATGATGGATCCAGTTCAGAGGCTGATGTCTCGCCTCGTTGAAAATGGCACACGAAGCGACTAGCGAAGAGCACTCGGTTGTCTCACTTTTCGACCATTGTCACTCACCCTTTGATTCTTGGTTTCCCCTGGCGTTTACAAATCGGTTACGGAAAGGTTCGTGAACATTTCATTCTAGCAGGCGATTTTTTCCTTTTTCTCTTTTTTATCTACTTCTGTTGTACAGAGAGCATCGGCGATGAGACACCAATGAAGTAGGGCCAGGTTTATGACGTAAATGATCTTTCTTTCATACCCTCTTACAAGTTTCACACAAACAAAAAGCCTCGTTGCTCCCGGTGAAGTTTCTAGTTCCAACTTATGTTTCTCCAAACAAGAAGAGACCCTTCTTCCCCCGAAATCCTTCCAGACCCTTTTGGGCCGCCTGTCTCAAAATATCCTCATCCGTCTCCCAGTCCCACTTGACCTCCTCAACAGGCGCATCATGGAACTTGCCATCGCGCATCAAATCAAGCAGATACTCGATCGAGTACCTCCTTCCCGCAGGATCCTTCTTATTCCACCTCGTAAGCCAGAACCCAAGGAACCGAATATCCTTAAAGATGAGCGCCGCCGTAGGTAGCATGACGGGCTGCTTCGCCATCCCTCCGTAGGTGACCATGGCGCCTCCCTCGGACAGCGAGCGCGCGATGCTCGTCGCCGATTTTCCGCCCACGCAGTTAAGACCGAGATGTACGGGGTCGCGGCCGTGGTTCGTAATTTCCTGCAGCCGTTCCCTCCAGTCGCGGGTGAGGAACTCCGATTCTGTGACGACGACGTCGGCGCCGAGGTCCTTGAGCTCCTTACGCAGCGCCTCCGTCTCCTCGGGGATCTCGCGGTCGCGAATGACGTTGATGCTCCTCAGCCCCCAGATCCGTCCGAGCTGGATAGCAGCGCGTCCGACGCCGGAATTCGCACCGTTCTGGATGAACCAAGCACCGCTCCCAGGCTCGAGGTGGTTCATGGGCAGACCCTCCTTCACCCCCGCGACGGGCCCGAAGGATCGAAGAAGCCGGTACGCGGTGCATGGGTTCACGCTCACCTGCGCCGCCTGCGTAGGCGTGAGCCCCTCCTTGTTAATCTTGAAGAGCGTATCAGCCTCGACGAGCGCGTGGGTCCTCCAGGTGCCGAAGCCCGACGACGCGGGGAGCACCCAGTCGCCCTTTTCGAGACCCGTGGAGCTAGAGCCGGTCGAGACGACTTCGAAGACGCCTTCGTTGCCGGGCACGGCGGCGGGGGGGTGGGTGCCGAGCTCGGAGGTGAAGGTGGGTTTGGCGCCGTAGGTGCCTTGGATGGTGTTGATGTCGGCGGGGTTTATGGGGGCGGCGAGGGCGCGGATGAGGACGGAGGAGGAGGGGATGGAGGGGGAGATGGAAAACCTGTGGATTCTACGCGGAGGATGTGTGTTAGTTTCACGAGATATATGGCGCGGGTTTGAAGGCAAGGAGAGAAGGTAAGGGAAGTAATATACCGCAGGACATCGTTCGGCTCTCCGTATTCAGAGAAGACGAGGGCTTTTGCTTGCGTATACCCGTACGGCCCGGACAACCATCTCGCTTGGCTCGGTAGACGTCCCGCCAGTACCCGAGCGCAGGACTTAGATAGAGTAGGCCGCAAGTTCGGGCTGGACATGATTGATCGGGCTACCATCGTGGCCGGGGGGTTCGTTTTCGTGTATGCTCCTCCGAAACGTTGACGGGACACGGGAATACGACTTATTCGGCCGGTGGTCCGGATAGAGTTCAATTGGCTCTTGCCGGCCACTCTTAGCTCAAGATTTCCGACTTAACAAGGTCCGCGCTGACTTGGAATTAAGTCGAGCTAGTTTTATTGGAATTGCTCTCGGGGAGTAGCAGCACGAGAAGGTAACAAGGACGCTCTCAGTCCGAACAGGATCTTGTCTCCAGAGCTTCTGCTTCCGATGACGTTTTTGACTGGACAGACGGAGCTACAAGTTACCTCGGATGATAGCTAGTCTCGCAGAGGTACACAGTTGTTGGCAACTGTTCATCCAATTGTTCAGTCGATTCCCAACTTTGACGCCACCCACAAGTCGCACCCCTCCACGAGAAGCGAAACTCGTAACAGAGGTTGGGCCAAAGCAAGCCACCGGCTCGTTCCCGATTCGGCTCCACGAACCTCCCACACCACCTCCATCAACCATCTTTCTGCATCCTGCATCAAGTGACGAATCCCGTTCCCCCTCCCTTTTCGAGTACAGAAATATATTAATTTCGAAAAAAAAAAAAAAAAAA
>PGIR01000295.1:0-32103 GCA_002812735.1 Scedosporium dehoogii
TTAATAAAAAGGAGGAGGCCATTTTTTTAAAAAAAAAAAAAAAAAAAAAAAAAGAAAAAAAAAACCAAAAACCAAACGATGACCCTATTAAGCATTAGTTACTTACTATACGTGTGAGATTTCAAAGGAGTTGGAGGTATGTGGGCTTGTATGTTCTCATTCGAAGTTGATGTTCCGAAAATGTAAGTGGTCCAAGATATACTACTACTTCGTACTAGCACATCGTATTGGTCCTTGTCGCGTTACGCCCCCAACACATTATTGGAGCAGATTGATGTCTTTTCTCAATTGGCTTTCACAACTTTGGGAGGACCGTCAAGTCTAGATCAGAAATACATACGAAACTAGAGTTTTGATTTCAGCAAAGTAAAAGAAAGGGAACAAGTAGAAGAGAAACGGCCCCATTAGCGATAGTCTCCTCCAATGCTAAGAAGAGCTATCTATCTCCTACCAGAAACCTAACTTCCCCAAACTTTTCCATGGCCCATTCGAAACAAAAACGAAAAAAAAAACAATAATATATGAAGAAACCACCCCCCAATGCCCCCTTCAAGCCCACGTAGATAGAGAAGAAAAAAGCAAAAAACCTACAGCCGCCCATCACCTCGGCGGCCCAGGCAACGGTCTCGGCCCCACAATCTGCCTCCTCCCGGCCCCAATCCCCGTCCCCACTTTATTCTGGCTATCACCGCCCGTGTAGCCCGACCACTGACTCACATCCCACCGCCCGCCGACTCCACCCCCGATGCCCTCTACACCCTCAGCCGAACGCACAGCCTTCGCCGTCTCCTTCTGCGCCTCCTCCCACTCGCGCTGCCTCTGCCTCTCCATCTCCATCTCCCTTTCGAGGAGGGATTTAGACGCCCAGCCGCCTGCCTTGGTGGCCGTCTGCCGCTGTGCGCGGCGCCTGTCTTCGGCGTCACGCTCGGCTGTCGCGCCTAGTTCGCGGGAGTACGTGGCCGTTGGCGCAGGCTGTGGTGGTGCTGGGTTCGTGGCTAGGTATCTGTCCGTGCGGTTCATGTTCGGGTTCGTAGCTTGTGGTGGTGGTGGTGGTGGTTGATGATGATGACGGGGTTGGTGTTGCTGAGGTACTGGTAGTTCTCGCGCGGGAAGAGGAGGTCCGGGCGCCGGAGCTGCGGCCGAAACAGGTGCCGGAATAGGTGCCGGAGCAGGAGCAGGCGCAGATACAGGCGCAGGGGAACGAGAAGGAGCCGGTGCGGAAGCAGCCGCATAAGCTGCTGGGTCAGGCAGCGGTCGCCCGCCTGTGTTATGGGTCCTAACCTTGGGAGGGGGTGACGAGATGGCCGTAGGATCAGGAAGCGGCCTCGGAGATTTGGGCGGCACAAACTGGTGCTGCTGGTGCTGGGGCAGCTCCTGGGGAGGAGGAGGCTTGTGACGCTGTGCGTGCTGCGGCTGCGGCGAGACCGTCAAATATTCGCGCTGATCCCTAGACCACGAATCGTGACGACTCGGCGGCCGAGGACGACTGCGCGATCTTGCTCTAGACCGCGACTCCGCTGTCACCTCGGCGTGGGGGTCACCGCTTCTCTGCTGCCTTTCCCGCTCGTACTCACGCTCGCGTTGTCGCGCCTGCTCGAGCTCCTTCTCCAACTCCTTGACCCTGTCCGTGTAAGCGCTCCCACCACTACCATCGTCACCCCCGGAGGATATGCCATGCTCGGCCTGGTATTGGCTAAGGTACTGTCCCTTGAGGGCAGATCGACTGCGGCTTCTCGTGCGCTGCCTCTCTTCCTCCAAGCGCACCTTGGCTTCCTCCTCCTCCTGTCGCCGCTTTTCTTCTGTGATCCTCCACATTCTTTCCTCCTCTTCCCACTTGCGCTTCTCCTCCTCCACTTTTTGCCGCTCTTGCTCCCGCAACCGATGCGTCTCCTCCTCCCACCTGCGCTCTTCCTCCAATCTCTGTCGCTCCTCTTCAGCCTCGAGCTCAGCCTGACGCCGCCTTTCTTCCTCCTCCATCTCCCGCCTCATCCTCTCCTCCTCTGCCTCCTTCTCCTTACGCCTACGCTCCTTATCGGCGAGGCTGGGCACGAACGGTCCCGCGCTGGTAATCTGCCTCCTCCCACCAAACGCGATGCCGAGATTTCCCTGGCTAGCGCCTCCCATGTAGCCGTACTGCGAGATGTTCCAGGCCGGCGCCGTGCTGCCCTCGTGCTCCTTCCGGCTCCAGCTACTAACCGCGACGCCGGGAGAAGTCGAGCCGCCGTTCGTGGGGCTCTTCGTGGGGCTCCAACGTCCCGATCCCGAATCGCCCGTCTTGCTGGGCGCAATTACGGTGCGAGTCCCATAGGCCGAAGACGTGTTGCTCGAGTTCGACGGGCCTCTGCCGCGGAGGGGCGTCACGGGTGGAGGCGGACCGGTACTTTGCGGGCTCATGACCCCGGGGCGAGGCCTGGGGCCAATGGCGGAGGGAAAGGCGGCGGGGTTCAGCTTGTTGGCGGCGCGGCTAAAGGCGCCGAGGCATTGTAATACCTGGGCAGGGTCCTTTTGCTCGTACAAATCGACGGTAAGGAAGACGTCGTGCTCTTGGAGGTTGAGGGGTGGCGACTGGCAGGCCCGGAGGAAGAGGGAGATGTTTTCCATCTGGACGAAGGGCATCGCGGATTGCTTGAATCGAACGCCGGGCGGCCCGATGGCGAGATTAACAAGTCTAGGAGAGAAGAGCGGAGGGGTTAGTGGGACTGGTGGGTGGGAGGAAGAGCTGACTAGGAATTACCGGAGACTCACTTGCAGAGCGCAACGCCATCCTTGAGTCCTTCCAGTAGATCGGAAGATGGAAGTCGCTCGCCGAGGATGCTTTCGATCCAGGAACGGGCCTCGTTCGCGGCTCCGGGGGTGTACTTGTCAAGACGCAACTTGCGCAGGTCCTTGTCTAGCGACGTCACGGACGCCATGGCGGGCGTTTGAAAAGGATAAGGAAAGAAATGAAGAAAAAGGCAAGAAAAAAAGGCACCCGTTCACAACCGCCGATTCTGTATCCCTGGGTTAAAGAGAGACTCTTTCGTAGTCGAATTCAGGTCGTCTGATGGGGAGAAGAAGGTCTGTCGTTGAAGTCCGGTGGCTGATGACGTGGGCTAGATGTGGCGTCGGGGCAAAGGAAAAATAGCGTCCGGCGCTTCCAGCCGTCGTACAGGATGCGATGCACTTGCGACGACCGCAAAATCACACGAGCGCTGAGCGGGATGGCTGCAGTCGCGCTGAGATCTGATAGTGGCTGTGTTCTGGTTCGTGTTCAAGTTTCGGGTGTGGTGTCAGGCTTGGTTGGGATTTCAAGTAATGTCAAATTTGGTTGGGCTCTCATCGGTCCATTGTTTCTCAACCACTAAATGAGACCTTTCGACATCAAGTCAGGAGAGTCGCCCTGGCCGCGGGAGAGAGCTGTGGCGTCGCCTGGCTGGTGGCTTTTTGGGAGGGGAAAGGTGACGGGATGAAGCAAATTGGATAATATCAATATTGACGATTACCCCACTGGAATATGCAGTTCCATTGCAACTGCCACAGTTGTAATCACAGTGAGGAGATGCTGAGTCAACGGTTCCATCGATGCAATTGGAATAAGTGTATCACGGTAGTGAGGGAATGCAACTGTGAAGTCTTAAAATGCCTCTTCAACACAGGATTTCCATGCCTTCCCATGCTCGACTCTTGTCATTGATGGATTGCTTCTACGTTCCCTTTGGGGGTTCCAGTTGTTTTCACGGGTTTAGTCCCATTGTCGTCATGGTGCCGAGAATTTTAGATTTTATTTTTAATTTCTTTTCTTATAAATAGGAAACTTTTGCGTGGAAGCATAACCCAGACCGGATCTAAAACGTCTATAACCGAGCCGTACAAGCGATCAATATCTCTAATTCCCTCCCACATATCGTAGCAAGTTAAGAACCGAGCTCGCAATCTATCAAGATGCGTAACCAACACCACAATCTATCACTCGGGGTATCCAAACACATCATTCACCGCCCGCATATTCACCCTCGTACCCATCAACGTAACCAAGATGCCCACCACATCCACCGTCAAAAGCACAAGCGCCGCCATCATGTACCTCGGACTAAACACCCGAAACAGCATAAGATGTCTCCTTAGATAGCCCGCCCACGCCATCGTCGCCAACGACTGCACCGAAAAGTATGAAACGAACGCCGCTAGCGACCGACTCACGCTCTCGAGCACGCCCTTATCATCGGCTGACGCGAGCCACGTAACGATGAGAGGCAGCGCCGCCGTGGCCATGATCTGCCCCGCGAACGTGTTGATGACAATGATAACGGCGCTCCACGGCATACGGATCGTAAACAGCGGGATGAAGGCGCTGTCCCACTGAATCGTGCTAATGGCCGCCTGGTGGCCCGTCGTAAAGAAGTGGAAATTACCCAGGAGCGCCAGCACGACCGGGCCGATGGGCTCCGACGCTATGCCGTGCGCCTTGAGGATCTCGACGAGGCAGATGATCTGCCACATCATCAGGGCGAGGGCGCCGCCGCCCATCGGCTTGGATAGGAGGGTGCAGGCGACTAGGAGCATTACGGGGAGCATGAGGTATCTGCTGCCGTATGCGTTCTTGTAACCCTCGATCAGCGTGCGCTTCGTGCCGTCCGGCATCGTAACGGGCCTCCAAGCCACGAGCGGCGAGCCCCAGGAAAACATGAGACCTCCGGCGACGAAAATTATGCCCAAGACGCCAAGAGCCACGTACACGCTCACTCGCTTGAGAAGCGTCTCGGGAAGCTCGGGGAACCAGCCTCCGTTGTCAGCCGCATCGATGACCCAGTAGAGCCCCGTCATGCAGAGCACTCCGGGTAAACCACTGCTGACCCAGCTCTTGCCCCAGCCCGCGAAAGAGCTCGTCTTCTTCAAGAACGACGAGACCACGAAGGGAAGTGCGACCGTCGTGATGAAGGGAATCGCCAGCTGGGCGACAGACGACGTGGACGAAGTAGTGGATGCGTAGTAAGTAGACATGCAATATGGCATCTGCTCTTCTCGGCATAGTTTAGAGTAGGATGCAGCTCGTCCAAGAATGACGAAGAGGATTGAATGGAGGATAGCAGTCGCCCGTGCCTCCTTGTCCTTTAGGCGGAACGCCCTTGCCGCCGACACCAAACCAAACGTGCCAAGGAAGAATAGTGAAATAGAATCCTCCCAGATGGTGTAAGAGTTGGCCGCAAAGCCAATCGATTGACTTATTGTGAACACGGCTGATAGCCAACCCCAAATAGACGAGGGCAGGACATTACTCAGGGTCTTGCCTACCGACAGCAAAGCCACAGTGGCGCCAAGAAGGCTACCCAACGCCGCAGTCGCAGCAACGTAATGGATTTCAAAAACGACTAAGTCCGCGCGCGACGTGACATAAAGACCAAGACCTGCGGCGGCGCCGCACGCAAGTCCAGCTAAGGCGTGAAGGACGAGCCGCCGATGAAGAACAGGATTCGATTCGGCCGGGGCTTGGCCAGTCGCTCGCGAAGCGTAAATCAGCACAACCACAACACCAAAAGCCATGGTCACGATGCCGGTAATCATCCTAGGGATGTCAAATCGTGACCACAGATCCTTGCAAACCCGAAGAGTCTCTCGCTGGTACGAGGCAAAAGCTTCATAGGTCTGCTTCCAATCGACCGATGAGGAACTGCCCCCTGAAGAATTCATAAACTCTTCTGCCGCATCCCAAAGTGCCTTTGGCGATCCTAGAGACATGTCTTGCTCCGAGATTTGCGCCTTGGAATACGCTGATTGATATCGCTTGGTTCCCGCCGCAGCAACCCGGGAGGCGGCGGCTAAGTTTTGCCACGAGTTTCCATCTACGCCGGCAAAGGCCTCTTCTATGGGCCGTCCCAGATTGTTAAAAGGAATAGGAATTCCTAGTAGAAGCGATATTGTGGGAACAAGATCAATCTGGTTGACGGGTCGAATCTTGGCCATCTCCGGAGGCACCACATACTCTGGCTTTGTGCGACCAAAGAATGGCCGCTTGGAGTACATCCATAAGGCGGACTCAATCTCATCGTCGCTCTCGCCGCCGTGGTCACCCTTGCTATCCATACCGTGGTCACCCATGACGATCAAGAGTGTGTCCTCATCAATCTTGGAAACGACACGGCGGATGAACTCGTCCATCTGGGCTAGCTTTGCATTCATTGCTGGGTGGTCCGGACCGTACCGATGGCCGGCATGGTCAACTCCCAAACAATGGCCTATAAGAAGATCCCACGAATCCTTCTTCTCCGGCTCCATAAGGGGAAAGATGCGCTCGATGACTCCATTGTCGACGGTGTGTAAGTCCCACACGTTGAAGCTATCAAACGCTTTGCTCTCATTCGGTTGGAAATAGTCTGGGAAAAGAGTCCACCACGTATCATCCCCGACTTGAACAATTTTCTTGTCGAGATTGCGCATCTGCTTCAGAATGTTATCCTCGTCGATGGCGTCAAAACTTGATCCAATATCCATAAACGTCGGAAGCGTGCCGGTTGTCAAACCCTTCAACCTCTGGAACGTCGCTGTCGGAGGGTCGGCGATGAAGGGGCGCAGAACGGCATTCTGGGGGGATTTCAGAGCAGACTCGTGTAGGAAAGTCAAGGCATTGTGGTATTCCTTTTGCTCCTCAGTTCCGCGCGTCGGGACGGTAAAGTCGTAGCGTAGCGCATCGATAAGGATCAACACAGCTTTGTCGAAGGATTTCGGATGCCAGCAGCCGGCATCGACACTACCAGGACCTTCCCATAGCGCGGTACGTGAAGCCGACACGTCAATTGGCGGCGAATTACATTCGGATGTGTCTTCCAATACCAATCTCGTCAACAGGAACCCACTCGTGAAGAAAACGATTCCCACAGCGTGTGCAAACAGAACCCAGACCCAGAACGCAACCGTCCACCCCCAGCGGCGCTCGTACGCGCGTTGGCGTTCTAAATGGCCCACGCGGTTATTTTTGGCGAGAACCCAGTCTAGCGAGGCTGGGAGCTTTTCTTGCGCGGGAGTATCTGCAGGTTTGGTCGGTTCTTCGGGTTGCGCGGGCGGTTTCCGAGCTCGTGGTTGCTGCTTGGAAGGCATCTTGATTCGATTCGTCTCGGACCCCGGTTAAGAGGTGGAAAGGGAAACGACACAAAAAAGCGCAGAGATGCGATTAAAGAAAGAAAGAAGGGAAAATAGCGCGAATGTCGAGCTCCATTCGCTGCGGAAGCCACGGGCCTTTTGTGAGCATGGACAGGAACAGAGGGAGTTGAGCTGTTACAGATCGCGAAACAACATACTCGAGCTCTCCTGGCCAATTCTGCGTAGGTTATCAGGGTGCTCACTGTGCGCTGAGCTGTCAGCGCACAGGTAAATCGTTAGCCAGGCATAGTGTAGAACAGAGCAGTGCAGTGGCTCAACACTGAGCGATTTAACTTTTCAGGGTCCAGCCAGAGCTGCCACATGGTTTCCAATTGTCCACAGATGCCAACCCAAACTTTGGCCCCCACAACCCTCAACACGTCAAATACCGGGGTGCATGCAAATACACGAAACATCCCGCCAAGCCAATCGGGCACAGACCAGCTAGAGCCGAGCAACGAGGCCACAAAGCGCAGGCACAAACAACCGCGCCCGACTTCGTACCTCGTGGCTGCTGGCAGTGGCAACTGGTACCTGCGCTGCCAGCACAGTCAGTACGCTACTTCGCACACTGCAGCAGTACCTCGCTACAGCCTTGAATATCCCATCACACTTTTTTCCGCCATCGCCTTCAAGGTCGAAAAATCCCTTCTTCCATAACATTCCAGTGAATCATTCTCCTTCCTCTTCTGCATTGCATTGCATCCCACCACCATCCTCGTGGTTCATTTTCATCTCCCCGTGCATCTCAGAGCCCGGTTTCTTCCCCATTCCATCACTTCTTTTCCTTCGTTTGGCGATAGGGTAATTTCCTCCCAGAGCTGCCTTCTTCCTTCCAAACCCAACTCCTCCTGCTTCTCCAGCATCACGGTCCATCTCCTTTCCGACTTCCAGGACTCGATACTATATATCTCGTCCTTCCGAGTGTTCCTTTGAACCTAATATAATCACCTTCTCTCCTCTATCATCGCCTAATCATCTCCGAGCCTGCCCTCCAACTCTCTCCTCCTACCTCGCCTCACCATCAACCATCAAAATGGCTACTACCAACGGCAACCTCCACAGCCAGGATTATAAGACATCTGAGTCCTACACACCCTCCAATGAGGCTTCCGAGCAAATCCAATCGAGTAGCGCCAACCATGATCTGACCAAGGATGAGGTGGGCTGGTACTTCGTGGAACAATACTACACGACACTCAGCAAGAACCCCGACAAGCTTCATGTACGTTTATCCGCCCAGTTCTTTTTTTCGTCGGTCTTCCAAGTGATGAAAGTCTATCAGAAACTAACGAGATTCATGTTTGATAGCTCTTCTACGGCAAGCGATCTCAGTTCGTGTTCGGAGAGGAGGCCGAGGTCGCCAACATTTCCATCGGACGCCCTGTAAGCATTTCCGCCTCATATATCCATATTCATCGCTGTTCCCTGTCCCCAGCTGCAACAAAGCTAATATTCCGTTCTTTTCGCGACCATAGGCCATCAAGGAGCGAATTAAGGAGCTCGATTTCCAGGAGTGCAAGGTCCGCGTCTCCAATGTCGACTCTCTCGCTTCTTCCCAAGACACTATCCTCATCCAAGTCATTGGTGAGACTTCCAACAAGAAATCTGAGGAGCCCAGGAAATTCGTTCAGACTTTCGTCCTTGCCAAGCAGCCCTCGGGATACTTCGTCCTGAATGATATCTGGCGATATATTAATGACGAAGACGAGGAGGCTACTGAGCAGCCCGCTCAGGAGGAGGCAGAGTCCACTGAGCAACAACCCGCCGCTCCCGCTGAAGTACCCGCTGCCGTAGAGGCTACTACCGAGGAGCCCGCCAAGGCCGAGGAGGCGAAGGAAGAGGCTGAGGAGACCCCCGCCGCCCTCGAGGCCGAGAGTGTAGACAAGAAGCTGGAGGAGGTTGCTGAGGCTGAGGCCGCGGCCGAGACTGCTGCCAAGGAGGCCCCTGTTGAGGCTCCCAAGGCGGAGGCCGCCTCCGAGGTCGAGGCTTCCGAGGCTACCGCTGACGAGGAGAGCGTCGCTGGAGACGCCGCCGAGGAGCCTGTCAAGGCCCCCGAGAAGCCCAAGGAGCCTGCTCCTACTCCTGCTGTCCCTAGCGCCAAGGCCCCTGCCGCGGCGGCACCTGCGCCAGCCCGCGAGCCCGAAAAGCCCGTTCCTGCTAAGCCCTTGACTTGGGCTAGCCGTCTCGCTGCTGCCGCCGGCCCTCGACCTCCTGTTGCCCTGCCCAAGACCGCTACGCCTCCCGCCGTGACTCAGGCTAAGGCCCCTGCTGCCGCCGCTGCCCCCAAGGCCGCAGCTGCTCCTGCCCCTCAGCGAGCCGAGCCCACGCCCGTGGCCGCCCCTGCCGCAGCCCAGGAATCGACTTCGTCGGGAAGTGAGTGGCAGACCGCCGGCAGCGATTCAAAGAGGCAGAACAGGCCGCAGTCGATGATTGCCCAGTCCGAGGACAAGGGCACTCTTGGCTACGTCAAGTACGTTACTGAGAAGGTTCAGGATGCTGAGTTGAAGGCCGCTCTCACTCGCTACGGCTCTCTCACCTACTTCGACATCAACCGCGATAAGGTATGTTTTGTGCCTCATACCGTGCCTTGCGGTTATAAAAGTTTGTGTGCTAACTTTCGTTCTTCAGAACTGCGCCTTTGTCGAGTTCGCCACTCCCGAGGGCTATAAGGCGGCCGTCGCGGCTAACCCTCACGTCGTGAACGGCGAGAACATCGTCGTCGAGCAGCGCAGGCCCAAGTCCACTGCTTACGGTGGCGCCCAGTACGCTGCTAACCGTGGCAGTGCCTCCGGCAGGGGGGGACGTGGTCGCTATGATGGCAGCCGCTCCGGCAGCCAGGGCGGCCCCAAGGCTCCCTTCGGCTCGCAGACTAGGGGTCGTGGTGGCGCCGCTGCTCGAGGAAAGGGCCCTGCCCCGTCCACCAACGCTTAAATTAGCCGGATAGGCCCTGAATGTTCGATAGCTCCTTGAAGCTGAGAGACCATTATTGACGCTCGAATAAGGCTCTGGGAGACGACTCTCGACCTATTTCTTTCTCACACATATCACCATACCACCGCCACTACTAACCGAGGTCGAGAGTCCCTACCAAACATAAACTCTTCACAACAACAAATCTTTTATAACTGCTTAATCTTACCACACGTCTCACTCGAAGTAGACGAGAAGGAGAGTCTGCGAGTCGGTTCGCAGCCTGCCTTCTAGAATCGAGAACGAAAATAGCATCTGACACATCATGGCGGCGTTTGGTCTAACTTTCTTAGACTTAAACTTCTGTTACATACTTATTCCCTTTATACGTTTCCGTTGTCCTCGAGCCCATTTCTTATTCTTTGTCTTGTAGTCTTTGCCTCGGCGGGACTAGGATGCCACGAGATGAACTTCATGGCAGACAATTTGTTTCTTTTTTTTTTCTTGATTTTGTCCCTTTGATTTTTCTGATCATCAAGGCTTGGGAGTCAAAATGGGCGAGGAAGCGAAAAGCTGGCGGATGTCGACATGGTCTTTTTTTAACCTCCTTTTTTTTTCAAAGATTTCTCGTTTTTACACAAGCAATGATGTGGATGGGCGGATGTTGGAGGAAATAATATCCCTTTTGGTGAGGGTGGGATACGGACGGACGGCGCAGGGGAAGGGGAACAGGAAGAAGAGAAAGGAAGGGGAAGAAAGTGTAAAATAGGAACTTAGATAGTTGATACAGGGCTAGGAGCATGAAGCTTTGGAAGCGGACATAATCAAAGAGTCTCAAAATCTGAGATGAGAATCCTGAGGATTTCCTTGTGCCTTACTGTGATGATTCAAGGTTGATGTTTAGGAGTGTTGTCCACAGGCATCTTTCTCGGACTCGGCCCCGATGATGGACCCGTCACGTTCCCTCAACGGAGATGGTTCGTTCCGAAGAAGCAAAATGGCAACATATGAGTCAAGACAACTTGATCAGCGTCATTCATCCCCAGCGCTCGAGCGGACGATGTTCCCCGATGCGTGTGGGAGAGCGAGAGCGAAGTTTGCCAGGATTGTATGCAAAGCAAAAGGTCAAGAGATCAAAAAGATCAAAAGGACCACCTTTTTTTCCTCCTGGGAACTTTGCAAGATCTTCATTCCCCCCATTCCCACCCATCCCATCAAGGTCTTGGACCTTTGGAAATTCTTTGTAAGATGAGCGTTGCATGTTAATTGCGGGGTGTGGGAGAAATGCGCATTTACGAAGTACGAGGGTAGGCCGAGATTCCCAAGCAGGATCGTTTTCCACGTGTGATTCTCTCCGAGTTCAGGGATGACTGAAAAACATGGGACCAGAGGGGGGCGGGAAACGGGGGGGTTGTATTCCACGATTCCTTCCATCCCTTCAAGGTTCTCTCCCCGAGATCGGGTCTTGTTTTGTTCTATTCTTGAGCTGTTCGAGTGGGCGGGTTTCATCCGAGTCGACTAACTCGGCGAGATCGCTTTGGGAGGTTCACATGTAACGTTCTCGGGCAGTCTGGGGTTTTGGTTGTGACAGGATGCAGGTTTAAGACCTTCCAAACGGGGACGGGGGGGAGAACCTTGAGGGCGGAAGAAACGGTCCAGGACGTTTGTGTTATGCGCATGAGGTCCTACATTGTGGGTGACGAGGCCCAGCCAGGCCTTTTTGTTCCTTGGAGGAGAGGCTTTCATAAATCTAATACTTCGTAGTGGAGGTTGGTTCCCCATTCCTCTCGGCCATGCCGCAGGCGGGGTTTGCTGTAGTATTCGGGGACGTCAAGAGAGGCAAGCTAATTTCCGCAAGGCAATTCGGTGTGGTTGTTTGCTGTCTCACCTTGGGACTTCTCTCACCCTCTCCCTGAGTCCCTCAGTCTCTCTGCAGGGGGATGTATTTATAGAAATCAGCCACAAAAAGCCAAGACGCAGAGACTACCCATTCTAGGTATCGTGGTCGGCTCCGAGGAAACTCTTGGCAACGGAGTAGCTGAGAAAGCCAAGGCGATATGTTCTGGACCTGTGTTTTGCGATGAAACCTCCTGTGAGAAACATTCCAATCCGATCGGTCGGGGACATCCCGTGGCCAAGACGGATGGGTTCGCAAAAGTTTCGATCGCCTTGCTGACCTAAATCCAAGGCTAAGCTTGGCTGACAACCTCGAAGTGATCAATCTACGAAAGACATGGTAAATTAAACATCAACGAGGGAAGTGAAGAACTACTTTGTACTTCGCCGATCAGCGCAAAAGGAGATACATCAACAATCGATCGAGTCTATCTTCATGCCGTTATTGAAACACCACCACGTTCACAACAAAGGAGAGAGATTCGCTGACAGGACCAAGTCAGAAGGAATCCAGAAGGCTCCTGGGAAAGGAAAAACGAATTAAAAATTTGAGGCCCGCTTTGAGGGAAATATCAAAGTGCACTTGAACCGAATGAAAATGGATCAACAAATGGCTCTAATAATGGGAGGCCGACAAAAGGTCCTCCTAAGCGGCGTAATAAAGTGCTGGGGCAATAAAAGGCAAGGACCAGCAGGCCGAAATGGTCGAAATGGCGACGCAAATCCCCTATTTCCGAGGATCGCCTGGCTCTAACAAAGGGACTTTGGTGACATCAATGAGCCACTGGCACAATGAGCGGGGCAGAAATTGAAATTGACAATGCAATATAGAGCAGTGGTACGAAGTATGTCAATCTGTAATACCACGAGCGACGAAAACCGTCATTGTTGTTGGGCCTGAGCATTAGTGAGAACCCCATCCTCGTGTAGCGTCCACGACAGGAGGCGAGGGATGGAGAAAAGTGGCTCAGGGTTGGATAGACTACGAAAGCTGGCCGGCCCACATCCAAAATGGTCATCCCCAGACAGGAGTGGGCAGCGAGGGAGGGAGGGACGGATCCCACGATGCCGTTCACCCCAGTCATTCCGCCGTCATTTCCGCCCTTTGCATGCGTTTGAGGGACCATGGAAGGATTTGCTGGGAGCCAGTCAGTTCCCACACAGAAGTACTTGTGCTTTTGGAGCAGGCTAGCCACCACCGTATTACTCCGTCCCACTCCCGCATGGCGCCGAAGACTAATTCGCAATTAGTCTCCGAGCATTCGAATGCCTTTACCCAAATGAGGGCATGCATACGACAAAGTACTTCGACGGAAACTCGCCGCCCAAATGGCTGTAGGTTTTGTGTGCCAAGTTCGTGTCGGCCGCGGGCTTGGGACCTAGTGTACTTCGTACACTACGGAGTGTATACACTAACTCCGTATTAGCTGATTAACTTCGCGGGCAGGAATTAGTCTCGGATAAAAAAGTACTTTGTACGGAATGCAGCAAGCAAAGACGCGGCTGCTTACTTTCAAAGATGACGGACGGGTGAATCATAAAAAGAACACAGGCATCCTCCCCTGCATCTGGTACCCTGTCCCCTGCGAGCTTCTCTCAGATCTAGCGCGTAAGGCTCGAGTCTTGGCTACCGCTGTCTTGTTACATGAGCCACCAGAGGTCCCAGAGCAGGTTGACGGCACATCATGAGGTGGTCTAGAATGTGCTTGGGAGTTGATAGAATAATCCGCTCCGAGTCAATTTACCTCTCACGATTGCCGAGGCAGGGAAGGCATCCCCAGGTTCATGCCAGGGCCAAGTCAACACCCTACCACCTTGCCAAGATTGTAAATGCAGAGATGTTGGGCAGGATATTAAGGAACATTAAATGCCCTATTAGCAGCCACAATTGATCCAATCTGGAAAATGCGATTGTGGCAGGAGAAGTGACGGTTTGCAGCCGCCTTCTGGTTTAAACGTCAAAAAAACAATAGTGCCGTGGATAGACCAAGCTCAAAGTGGGTTGTGGGCTCTTACCCGAACGACGCGAGCACATTCTTACATGAGCAACCGGAGATATTCCTCGAAAGGAAAGCGCAGGTCTCATGAGGGAAAGATCAAACCAGAAAAACTCGAACGAACATGAATGTACGTACGCAAGTACTTCACAGAGTAACCACATGGCAAGTCGGCCCTGCTGAACAAGTTCCCATTGTTTGTCAATGAAGGTGCGACGGAGTTTGAGCGTCGTAATTGCTGCGTAACCGACTTTAAACCTGGCTCGCTCCCAGATGAAGAAAAGGAGGAAGTGGGAATGATTTGATAGAAGGTAAGGTTGCACTACAGCAGCAGGATGAGAAGATCAGCAGAGACAGGATCTTCCTTCAACGATCAACAAGCAATTCCCACAACACGAAGGGAAAGCAGATCCACCACCAAAAGAAAAAGAAAAAAAACTGTGTAAAATGCATTGCAAATCCGATCTATTGATGATCTGCGTTCATCCGTGAGTCCCATATTCGTATACACGGACTTCTTCGCCTTTCCAGACCGACACACCGCAAAGTTGTTGATTCCTCCGTCCACTACAAAGCACAACATGGTGAACGGGTATTATTACTTGGTCCAGAAACAGCTGGCTGTTGGAGAAACAAAAAGCCATTTAACGGATGAAAGTCCTGCATCTTGCGCTGGAGGGATTTCTGTGGCAGGCGTCTGCAAAAAGTACCATCAAATAATAATATTAACCAAATAAATGAAAAGAAATCTAATCCTCATGCCGCAACATCCGGATTGAAAGCCAATCAGGAGCCTCCCTGGGAAGTGTCCGTATTGAAAACGAGGGAGGATTTGCCTGCGATCCGTGACCTGTACCTAAATCTAGGTCTAGAAAGTATGGCAGGTAATGTATATCCAAGTACTTCGTACAAAGGTATGGTATGTCCTCCGTTGTGGGGATGATCAGTGGGTTAGTCCCAGTCGGCAAGGAACTTTTTGACAGTCGTCCTTGTCGCACGAGTAATAATAGTACGAAGTAGCCTGTCAGACTTTACCGAAGTACCACATCCGTACAGGCGCAACCTCGAGTCCGCCATCAAGGGACCGGCCTAAAACAATAACGGTACTTTTGATCTTCGTTTAAGAAATTCCTGCAGGCATTCGAGTGACCAGAGCATTGATCATTGATGTCATCCACGCATTGGGCTTCGGGTTGACAGCTTTCAACTCGACGGAGCAAGTTATGAAGTCTGTAAACTCATGTTCCTTTTTTTTAAGATGTTGATAAAAACGACAGCATCATTGGGGTCAAGTTCGTAGTGCCCTAGAAGCCACTACGCTTTCCATGTCTTTTGCAGAGCGCGCACCATTTAAACATTAAACATTGATCTCTCTTTGTTAAAGCATGGAGACGGGGAATTCTCGGCCCCGGAGGTACAAGATTCGAAATGGTTGTACCCACTGTCAAACCAGGCACCAAATTACGACAGTTACACCCTATTATTCCTCCTAGGAAGTACCACGCCACGGCGGCAGGGTACTTTCGTCTGTGACCTGCCAACTCGCCAATGGCCTTTCCAAGGGCGTCCTTGACTCTTCTTTCCTTGTAATTTTTTTTTTCTCTTCTTCTTTTCTTTCGCCCCCCTCCCCCTGCACCTGCCCGATTCCCCATCCATTCGACGTACCATATACACTATATTTCTAGATGTGGGCAGGAGCCCATAGGCTACACTAGGTACCATTTCATGCACCTACCTAACCTGGAATGATTAGGGTCCTTCTGCAAACCTCCCCATCGGCCCTCCCCTCCACACACTCCGCTCACCCCCTCCTCCTCAAATCGGGCCCACACGCCTATCTTGGTAGCATTCTGGACGGGGAAGGCGACACTCCTTCTTGTATCGTACACTGCAGTGGTAATAGCGGCAATACCAGTGGTTTTGACGGAAAGTGCCAGGCTAACTTCTTCCCCCGTCCCATCTTCCCACGCCTCTATTCACGCTCCAGCCACGCCACTCTCACTAGTGTAGTCGTCGCTAATACCCCAAGGTCATGGTCAGCCAAGCCATCAAACGTGACCCTTTCCTCCCGGCTGTTTAACCTCACTTTCGATCGCCATCTCAGCCAGCGACGTTTTCCTTCAGGTGGTGTGTGTATGACTGTACAATCCCGCTTTTTGACGATTTCCTCATCTTCTTCTTCTGCACTCTCATTGAAAACGGGACTCTTCCGACTCGTGTTTCACCACCTTGCAATTAGATTCCACCGTCTTTGGTTACTTCTTTTCCGTATTATACTTGTTCGATACAAGTTTCAACCCGTCGGTCAGACTGGACTATCGCCTACATTACATGATCCACTCTCTCCAGTTGCCTTCTTCTCTGCGTTAAGCATTCCGGCTTTTATCATCCGCGCTGCTACTTTCCTACCACCTAATAATACGCCTGGTCTCCTTGTTCATAGCCTACGAGCGTCAGTGTCCCCGTCTGACATTCCTCTTTGCCGTCGCAAAGCCCTCCACGCCGCATCTTGCACACTCCGTCCGGCTTTTCCGCAATAGTAAACAGGGAAGAAACGACGCCTCTGTGACCCCATCCCACACCAAATAACTGGGGTCTCTCCACGCCGCCGGGTCATATTCTTGTGGGTCGCCGGTCGCCAAAAGAACCTCACCAGCTCATCTCTTTCTCCTGGTCTCCGTTCCTCTCGTACATTGGGGGACCAACTGAAACCGGCCCCGTCGTATTAACACAGCAGCTGCGCTACTACGAGGTACGAGTACTTCGTAAGACCGACAACTGGATCCTCTGGACCTCACGACTTCTCTTGCCATCATCCCTCTCTTTCCTCTTTCAACCGCCTCATCTGCTCCCACGCCGTAACCATCGCTGGTTCCACTGGTTCCCATTTTCGCTATCCTCACCTCCCCCCTCCTTTGATCCACAAAGAGGTCCCACCTTTTACTACTCCACGGCCGACTGCCGTGGTAGATCTCGGATGATCTCAACTTCATCTGTATTATTGATCAGACATTTCCTAACCTTCCTTGTTTCTGCACCCCCCTACCCGCTCTGAGGCTCGTCGTCTCCATCATCCATCAACCCCATTTCTTGACCGCGCCTACACGCCCCCATATCCTACCACTTCGGCTACCCGGCTGTTGTTGAACTTACACTACGAAGTACAGCTCAGTCACCGTGAAAAAGTACCTCCATCATGATTAGCACGGGCGGGTCGGTATAATACCCGGTCCAACGTGGTTTTTTTTGTGGAACACACGAGGGGGGATCTGAAGGTGCCGCTAGAAGGTAGCCGCATCTTCGGGAGCCCCAGACAACAGCAGACACTGACGCGCGGAAGACCAGCCGGTGGGTCCCGGTCTTATTCTTGGGGGTATATATGCCACCGGCCCCCATGGCGCCCAGAAATACATTCCTGGACGATGTGTCACACTCTAGCCCTACCGGTGCGCCGCCTCGACGGCGGCGACTATCTATGGACGAGGATCTATTCTATCACCAAGTCGTCACCTCAGCACCTCGGCGACCTTCTCAACACCCGTCCTATGATTCCGACACCGGCGAGATACAGCCATCCCCCCCGGCGGCGGCGGCGGGAGAGGCGGGTGTTGTCGAAGAAGGGTCCGAGGAACTACCCAAGTACTGGTGTTCAGTCTATTGCGAGGGTGTTTTCGAGAAAAAGATGGAGATAGAAAACACCACCAAAAGGGCGGAGGACCGCCGCTGGCATTCCTCCTACGTCGTCCTCCAGGGAACGGCTTTAAACATCTATGACATTAAGAAGGATTGGGGATGGGGAAGAAATAAAGGGGGACCCGCAATATCGCCCGATAACCCTCCTTGGATAAAAAGGGGCAAACTTGAAAAGAGCTATAGCCTGCAGTACGCCGATGTTGGCATCGCTCTTGACTATCAGAAGTATGAATCACCCCCCGGCCCGCTCCATTTCAACTTTATTTCTCTCTTTTCAGCCTCCGTTTCTTTTTTTCCGGGTGGAAGAAGTGGTTTCGAGTGGCCATAGGGCTCTTCGAATGTCGGGCGAGATGATAGGCGACTAACGATCTTTGCAGGAGACGACACGTCATTCGAGTACGGGCAGAGGCCGACCAGTTTTTATTATCCTGTGTGGAGATGAGTACCTTTTTGAAGTGGTTAGAGTCTCTCTTCTCCGCCATTGATGTGGCAGCACCGATCGACGAGCGAGATTTCCCCCGTGATCAAAGCATCCCTCGAATTCAGAGAATACGTTGGATTCGGGGTGAGGACTCGCCCTCTCGTGCCCCGTCTATATTACTGGACAGCAATGCTGCCGAGGAGGAGCAAACACTTTCACCACAACAGACTCGCACCGAAGAACCCGTCGAGGACGATGACGAATTTAGCGATGCTGATGCCTTCAGTATTGATGGCGGCCACGGCGTGAACAATGGCGACAGGCAGGAAGGCGGAGTGGCCCACGATGCTCACACCGGCCCGTCCCGACCGGAGCACATGAGCCGATTCTCAATCACCTCTTACCCTAACGAGTCTATTGACTACCTCTCCGGGAAATGGGCGCCCGCTCACTATTGGGGTCCCGAGCATGACATGCGTTATGCTAGACTGTGCTACTCGGTCCTCCTCTTCCGCAGCCCTCGAAAATCTAATTACATCATCAGTAAAGGAAAGAAGTGGTTCGTGGATTGGGTGACGGGGCGGATGGTCCGGGTATTACCGCCGGAATACGGAGAGATCGATATGCTGGCTCCGTGGCACGTCGTCCACACCGAAAACAGCCGGATCTAACTCGAGAGGTTCACCGGAGCCTGGTCCACGATTCATTATCTCTACCATCAGCATCATCACCATTCGTCATATGTTCATGCATTGGGCGGGGTTTCATAAATTCGGATACACTACTGTCTATACGGTGGATACAACTGCATGGTTCCTTTGTCGACTTGCTTTTCTAAACGCATAGCCTTTTCTATTTGTTTCCTTCACACCAACAACGGCTGCATCATGGCGGGGTCTTTTTTTGGCGGGGTTTCATGGAAAACATTGATTTACGATACATGCGGAGTTTGGGGTGTTGTACATATATAGCTTGGTGGGAAGACGTTTCTACTCGACAGGTGCATATTTCGTTGTATATATGGCGGGAGGGATTTACCTTTCTCACGGCGGACGAAGCGCAAAAGATTAGGGTTGACCTACAGCTTTTGATTCGGCCAAGTCATGCCATTTAAGTCTTTGTGTAAATGAATTTTGAAGTACATGAATATGATTTCAACGATCCCATCCTATCGAACACCACCTACCCGAAACGCCGTGCACTTTTTACATCATGACACGTAAACTCCCCATGCTTGCCGAGGTCTTCAAGGACACCAACTACTGGTTCCTGAGTATGACCCTAGAGTCGAAATAAACCCGCCCCAAAAAATGCCAAAATGGCCCAGTAGAGACAGCCCAAAAAAAATTAACGAAGAAAAAGAAGAAAAAAAAATAAAAAGAAACCACACAGCAGCGCGCCCCCTACGCCCCCGCCATCTCAACCTCCCTCTCCCTCGCCTCAGCAGCCACCTCATCAATCACCTCCCTCAAGAGATCATTCGCGGCGTCGATGTCTGCGCATACACGCTCTAGCGCGGCGGCCAGCTCGGCGATCTCGGCGCGCTGGGCCTGGATCTCGGCGAAGAGGCGTTCGTTGTCGGCTTGGGTGTTTTGGAGCTTGGCGTTGAGGTGGGATTGGGAGGAGGAGAGGGGCCGGAGGAGGTGGGCTTGGAGGACTGTTGTTGGGGGGAGGAGATGGGGCCTTTTGGTTATGTCAGTGTCTTTATTTCAATTTCTTCCTTTTTTTTTCATGTATTTGTTTCTCTTTTGTAGATGGGGAAAACGTACGGTGTGGGAGGCTCGGTTGTGGAAGGGGTGGATACGCGCCGGCGTACGGCTTCGGAGACGAGGCTTTCTAGTTCGTTAAGTTTGGGTATGACGCCCCTCGTTTCCATTATGCGATCGAATTCTTTCTACAAAGTCGAAACCGTTAAAGCTAGCCCTTTCCAACTTCGCGGACTCCTAGTTTCATACCCTACACATAGTCTCCAGCCTCTCCACCATCGTCTTCCTCACCCCCTTCAGCAAATTGGGCGAATTCGCCGCTATCGTCGGATAGCATGCCGCCAGGTTTTCCCAGCTGACCTTGCTCAGCGTATGCGCCAAGCTCGTCGCGAAGAGCTCCTGTAACCTCGCCGCGCGTGGGCCGGGGGTCACGGCCGTGTGCGGGGCTGGGAGGGGTGGGGAGGCCGGGGGTTCGGCGGGGGGGTTGTCGTCGGTTTGTTCAGTCGGTGGGGCTTCTGTTGACATTTTTGGGGGGACTTGTGCTGTTTGAGCGAAGGGGCGAAAGAACGAGGTTAGAATGGTGTCAGATGTGTGATGTTGGAAGACGCGCTTGGCGGTTTGTTGCTTATCGGCGCGCCGTGGGGTCCAGCGATGATGATCTCGTCGTTATCTTATCGCCACGTGATGATAGGGATGTCCCACCTTGACGACGTCTCTGGCTCGGGTCTGATGGAGAGAGATCCGTTTCGACCATTTCTCATTCCCTGCCATGAAGGAAGAGCAGACTTAACCCTTTTTCCCTCCCTGAACGAGAAGAAACATACGGTATCTATATTACTAGAGAAACATCACTCTCCCACAAAGTATTCGTTACCATTGGGAACAAACCGCGCACTTTAACGTGCTATGTTATAGCCAGCATCCCCGTCCTACAATGCCCGCCGGCCGACTTACATTCCTCTACCCTCGCCTAGCGAGGGTCCTCCGCCAGGCCGAACCGCTCGCACGGACGCGGCCCGCGATATGTCCCAACAGCATTGCCATACGACACTATGCGACGAACCCGCGACGCCACGGTAAGGCCGTACAGCCTCACTCCGAAGACATCCCCTCCGCTTCACAAGCCAGCGAGAGCCCCAGCGAAGCAACCGCCGCGCCCGAGCAAGAAATCGCCGCGCAAGAACCACCCATCAGCAGCGTATCCACGAACTCACTCGATCCCCCGCCGCCCGAGAATCTGACGCCGGAGGAGGAAGCCAAGAGGGTAGCAGAAGAGGTGCAGGAGAGCAAGACGGATGCCAAGAAATCCGGTCCCATGGAGACGGTGCTCTACATGAACGGCCCTCCAGGATCTATATCCGCCGCTAAACCCCACCCGCCTCTGCCGTTCTCGCATTATTTTGATAGCTATGCGATGGTGAATAAGCTCGTGGAAGCTGGGTTCGAGAGGAGGCAGGCTATTATCATCATGAAGGCGATACGGGGGCTTCTGAGGGACAAGATGGCTGCGGCGCAGGCTGCTCTTGTCAGCAAGGGCGACGTTGACAATGTACGGGCCTTTTCCCTCCCTTCCCTCCCCGGACGGTGTCTAACCCGATCCCAATGGCTAATTATGAACCCTATCGCGGGGTTTCGCACAGGAAACCTACCTCTTCAAAGCCGCCTGCTCCGAGCTCAGCACCGAAGTGAAAAACAACCGCCGCGCTGCCGACGAAGTCAACCGTGAGCAGCGCATGCGCCTGCAACACGAAGTCGACGTGATATGGCAGACGCTCAACCACGAGCTCCTGACCCTCAAAGATACCGTGCGCGGGCTCTTCGACGACCGGAAGATGGCCGTTCGCGAGGAACAAAGTGCCAATGCGGGCTCGGTATCTCTCTCTTTCTCTAGTCTCCTTCCTCCCCTCTCTGGGATCCTAATCTTTTACCCTTTTTTTTATGGAGAAAAAGCCACGTCCCCATTGATCCATCTTCGCCTAACAAGGAATTTAGATCCAAAAAATAAACTACAAAATCGCCACCCTCCTCAGCAGCGACACAAAATCAGACATCGAAGGCCTCCGCTGGGTCCTCATCCGCCGCTCCGCCCTCGGCATTGCATTCATGGCGGTCGTCAGCCTGGCCACGCTCCGGTACGCGGCCTACGTCAAACAGCAGCGGAAGGAGGAGGCGGAGCGCCTGAGGCGCGAGGAGGAGGAGCGAAAGAAGTTATTTGCTGGGGAGGTGAGGGGACCAGTTACGGATACTGATGAGATTCTTGCGACGGCGTGAGCGAGGACGGTTTGTGTCATGAGCGGGTTCATGTGTTGAGGTTCGTAGATAAGAGGTCTGAGAGATGCGGGACATTTCTCTTCGTGGCTTGACTAGCTTTTTCTTTTGTCTATCGGGGGTGGAACAGGAATTGGTGGGAGGTTTCTTCATGCGGGTTTCTTTTTCTTTTTTTTTTCGGTTGCTATACACTACTAGAGGGATACCCTGAATTGGAAGGGGAAACAAAACAGAAAAGAAAAGATAGACCAAGCGTATCATGGTGGCGTCTAGGTTGGATAGAGATAGCGGGAGACATCGAAGCTCGGAGCTTACTGAATAGACGACAGCGTGTTGATAGACTCATGCTCATTGCCATATGTCTTCTATCTCGCTAGCACACTTTCAAAGACCGTAGAAGGCAGACGTAGTTTTAGAAACAGAACCAAAGGAAATCATGTCTTTCCCGTTTGTCCTCTCTTTTTTTATTCTGTATTCCACTCGATGGTTAATAAGAAAACAAAAATCGCTGTTACTCCCCATTCCATAATTTCCCATTGTTCCCTTTTTTTGATCGTGATAGAAAAAAGTGGTTATTACTTTGACGTTTCAATCCCACTCCATATAATGGGTAATAATAATACTTCGTAGCCGAATCACCGTTCGGTACCCGACAAACGCGAGAGTCAGAGACAGCCTAGAAAGCCTCGAAAAGAAAAGAAAAAAAATAAAGAAGGCAAAAAAAGAATAGAAAAAAAGAGAAAGTAAAAACCCACGAGCCCGTAAAGCTCTTTTAATGCGCTTATGTTCTTGCCTCCGAAGACACCGCCGGTCATTCCCCAATTCCACCAGAGACATTCATAACAGATGGAAGGAAAACGAAGTCCTCCATCGAAGGTCCATATGCGTTGGCCTTCTTGCGCCATGGAGCAGAAATGCCTGCCCTTGCTCCAAACAAATATTAACACGGTCCGTTTTTCGACAAAGAGGCGCCGGCATGTGCGTTTGTCAAATGCTGTAGTGTGTGCCCCATGTGTTCCTAATGCAACCCCTTCCAGCCGTGCATAAAGGTCGCATTCATTCCAGGTAAAGACAACTCCAGTCCCATCGGATGTGGGACCAAACCATGCTGAATTGTGTTCTTCTTTTTCCGAGGTAAGATGCAACATTGAAATCAACAATAATTATGATACTAACAAAATCGGCCGCTCTGCGGACTCTCCCTGAATATTATGGAAGACGAGGCTCGTCGTCGTCGGTGTAAGCGGCAATGAAAATATGCGTGTTGTCGTGGGGAGCCGCGGGAATGGGAATGAAATGATTTTTTCATCTCAAACGGTTTATACGTCCTGGATGACAACAACATGCCCAGGAGCCTGCCTGCCCTCGATAGCCACGTTCGGCTTCTTCGCGTCCTCTGGCCCGTCGCCGGCGGCGCTTTCGTTCGTGCTCGGCGGGTTGCTGCTCTGGGGGCTGTTAGGCTCCATTGTCAGCACAGGCGTGGGGGTCGTGGAATCGACCTGGAGCCCAGGCGCCGCTGAGAGGTTGGCCGAGGTCGGGCGGCTTCCCGAGTTTGACGATGCCTTCGAGTCTGCGCCAGGCGATGACGAGCCCATAAGCTTCTCCAGAGCCTGGAGCTGTCGAGATGAGCTGCCCTTCTTGAGGGCCAAGAGATACGGGCGCATCTCTTCCACAAACGCCTCACGCTCAGATCCCTCAAGCCTGTTGAGCATTTTCTCTGGACGTCTTGTCAGCACTTCCTATCTTCAAAGAGAGCAAAGAGTAATCCGAGGTAGGGCGCGATTTCACTTACGAATGACATAGTTGCCGTATTGGTCCTTCATCATGTACTGCAAAGCCGACGCTCCATCCGGCCCGCCATCAACCAGATGTAGTCGGATGAGGCGCAGCTCTTCAGGTGACCCGTATTCGATGCACTTCTCCACAACATTTGAAGCAAATTTGTGCTTGGAGAGTGTGATGAGTTGCTCGAGAACGACCCTAATCATACGCGATCGATCCTCGGGCTTCCCGTGTTGGATGACGTGCTGGGCCACGTAATTTCCGTATTGGTCAACAACGAGCAGCGATGCCGCCGCATGAAGCTCAACCATGATTTCTTCTTTTTCCTGTTCAGTGCCGTGTTCCAGAATTCTCTGGATAACACGACAAGCGTAGGTGTGTGAGCCAAGTTGGTTACACTGTCCCCGGAATGCCGCCATGATGAAGCCAATATATTGCTTCGGCACAAGCTCGATGATCTTTTGGACCACGTGGTTGCCGTTCTGGTCGCGCACAACCTTGATAATGTCTGTCTCGAGCTCGCTTACTAGCTCGGCCTGCTGTTCCACGAGGACATGCTCCAGGGCCTATTATCGAACTCTAGTTAGCATCCCGAAAGTAACGCCGATGCAGGTGCAGGTGCAGGTACAATGAAGGGGCGGGGCGAGGAGTGAGCATGACTAACCTTTTGAACTACTCGACAAGCGTACATCTGCATGGAGAGATCGACGACCTTGCCCTTCATCTGGGCAGCGAGAACCTTTTTCTGGACCTGGTTTCCGTGCTCAAAAAATTTCTGGATCACGTAGTTTCCGAAAACGTCTTTCATTAGCTGAATCGCATTTGGTTCGATCTCCCGGAAGACCTGATCCTTCTCGTCGCTGTTGGCTGTTTCCAGCTTTGTCTGGATGAAGCGAGAGCCATATTGATCGCCGCTAAATTCAACAATGTGACCGTAAATGTCCTGCAACATAATCTGTTAGTACTTCATCATCATTAAAGATAGATGGAGAATGAAAGGTCCCGACTACGTACTTTTAGGTCATATCTCTTGGACGACTTCGAGTTCGCCCTGAAATCCTCGAGGAGAGCGCTCCTCATACCCCTGCTGGGGTCTTGGTCACGACCCGCCCTCAGAGCAATGCCGGCGCCGCTGGTAATGTACGGGTGGAGAGACAGAGAGTAGTTGGGCAGCACAGTCCCGCGATAGTTCGCTTGGGCATACGGATCGTAGAGACTAGGGTGGAAATTTCCCGGGAAAGAAGGGTTGAAATACATGCCAGGGTAGAAGGCCTGAGCACCCTGGGGAAGTCCCTGCGACGGTCCCTGAGAAGCTCCTTGGGGAAATCCTTGGGGGAGAGTCTGGGGGAGCGTTTGGGCAAGCCCCTGGGAACCTCCCTGGGGAACAAACGTGCTGGCGGCGGTGTTGGGGGTAGTCCTTCTCTCGGTCTCCTGGGGGAGCCTCAAATCACGGGACGAAGGTCGCGGAGCCCATGTCTCGGGCGGTGGCGTGTACTGCTGCGAGCCGCTAGCAAACTTGGGCGAAACATGTTCAGCAATGGAACCACGCTTCGACGGAACGTATTGAGCTTCAGACGAGTTCGCGGTGCCATCTATACCCGCCAATTCACTCATGTATCGGGCCTGCGCGGTTGCTTCACCCGGCCACCCTTGACCCGCCAACTGAGGATTGAAAGACTGCGACAGAGAGTTGAAAGGAACTCCGCTTCCACCAGAGTTGCGGCGCTCTTCCAGTGATAGCCCCTGTATACCCGGCAGGGAATGTGCATCGCTTGCTGCCTGCTGACGGGAGGCAGCGAAGTCGTACACGGCAGAGGTATCAAGGGTGTGGGTCGACGCGCCGACAGTATAGGACAGCCCCTGGGCGAGCGATGCCCTCGACAACCCCATCGAGTTGCTGGGCGTATGTCCTTGGAATGGGAAGCGTTCCTGGAAAGCAGGAGACTCGTTGGTCCCCCTAGAAGGAGGCATGCTTGGCTCCCTCGAGGGGCCGTCGCCGACCGCTCGGAGCCTTCCGTACTCTGAAGTGGAGGGGCGAGCATCCTGTCGCCGGGAGGGATCCATATCAAAGCCGTTGATCGCCGAATGGAATCCGCGGCTCTCCGTATCATCTTCCAAGAATGACTTGGGGCGAGGGCGAGAGAAGCTCCCCCTTATTGTGTGACCAAAAGTCGTCTGGTCTTGACTGCCAAAGTACGAGTCTCTCTTTCGGCTCGGGGACGAGTTTCCAGAGGCATGCATGTTGGGAGGGGCGGGTTCGGTAGGGTTCCACACTTTTTGGGCCCACGAGGTATCTTCGGAGGATGGTGGGAATGTCGCCGTAGAACCATTGCTTATCGTGTCCTTGGGAACCCTCCGGTCGGGATAGGACTCGTCACTAGGGGAGACTCGGCGCCAAGGGCCGCCGGATGAGCCTCTGCCTGCCGACGGAACCTCTCGCGTCTGTGGTGCGAAAGAAGCGTTGGACCAGATGTTGGTGATGCTTCCGTTGCCGAAAGGGGCGACATTTTGTGGGGACATTTCGTCTCGGACGGGGTTAGGGTTCGTGTAGTTTGGAAGACGGCTGGGTCGTGGCTATTGAAAAGAGACAAACACACTTGATTAGCATAGATTCGAGGAGACTATCGCAGAGGGTAGTGCCGTGAAGCGATGGTGGGAGAGGGGTGGAACGAAAGTGTAGGCGCAGCATCATCCATCTAGACGGTGAGGTCTGTATCGGGCGCCAGGGGATGACGGTGACAGGGGCGAGAGACCGCATTGCCGCTGTCGTCAAAACCGGGGTGGCGGATGGCGATTGTGATAGGCATGGGAAGCAGCCGCGACATCATGGAGGAGACAGCCACACGGTGAAGAGGAGGAGGTGATGGGGAGGGCCCAACTCACTGCAGACCCCATTGGACTAGGTGCCATCTGCGCGGACGCAGAAGACATGAGGGGCGAAAGCGAAGCAAGTGTCGCTGGTTGGCGAGTATTGCGATTAGGAGGTCGTTCGGTCGGTCGGTCAGGTCGTAGTGTAATTGCAAGGGCTCAAGCAAAGGAGACGGACTTTCGAAGTCTATAATCGCTCGGGCGAGGGTTGGTTGAAAGACGAGGAGAAAAACGAGGGAGGAGAGATGCAGAGAGGCGGGTCTTTGGGTATCTTATTTAACCACAGGGCCTCGTTCGCTCCCACTAGCAAAGACGAAAGGGCCAAAAAAAAGTCTTGTGACAGCACGAGGAAAAGAATAATATTCGCGCCGATGGTCTAGTATATACTTGGAGAGGGAGGAGATGGCACCGAAAATTAAGGCGCCGGTCGATAATCGGCGATGGTTAGGGCGGGAAAAAAGATGAAAAACGAAGGAGAAGAAGAAAAATCTAAGTGTTGATTCCAAGGGGGCGGATTGAGATGGATGATGGGATGGATTGAATCAAACGGGAGGAGAGTCAGCACAAGCCCCGACGATTTTGACCAAACCCGGACCGGCTGAGCTAAAAAGGAAGTGTGAGAGAGTGCGGAGGTGGCCAAAGCAGGAGCAGGGGAGCAAGGAGTAAGAAGCAACGGGACAGGAGTAGGCAGGAGCAGAGCAACGCCAGATCGTATTGTTATTATGTGTCGGCTGGTAAGGCAAAGCAGAAGGAGAGTCTGGTACGCTCCTCTGCTTCAATCGGGGTGATTTGATGGTGGGAGGGGAACATCAATAAACTTGGGGCCGTTTAAGGGAGTGCCAGCTGGTAAGGCTGATACTGATACTACGAAGGAGGAGGAGTATGAGGGAGCAGTCGTCAACGCAGAAGGGCGAAGTATTTGGAAGTAATTGATACTGTCACGAGTACAAGAGGAAGTACATCATAGTGTGGGATGATCAGGTTAATACTGTGCGTGTTCGGGGTCTGTCCTCGACTCTTAGGCAGGTCCAACCAGACATGCATTGAGCCCTCGAACAAAAGAGAGAGAGAGAGAGAGAGAGAGAGACAGATAAAATAAGAGAAAAAGAAAACGAAATGGGGAAAGAAAAAGGAAAACGGAGGAAGAAAGAAAGGGCACTAATGGCAGATTCTTCACCAAGATCCTAGTTAGTCTCCGATGCCAACAGCGCCGCGTTAGGGTCAAAAAGCTGCACTACACTAGATCGAGGGTCTGAAAATGACAAAAACGAGTCCAACGAAGCCAAGACGGCTCTCACATTTTAGTTCCGAGCAATGGAAGTATCTTGTGGCGCAAAATACAAAATAATAATGCTGGAAGCGGGGAGGGAAGCTCCATCAAGGTTCCACAACTGCCAGTCTGGGTAAAAATCAAGGCCAGGCACAGTCAACAGTTTGGACGACACCAGCTGGGCGACGATGGCCAGGGCCAGTTGGCAACCAGAACAGCTGTGATCCCAAGGCCAGATGGGTATGGGTATGTGGAGGAGGGAACACGCTGGCTACGGACATTTTTTGTGCCTATTTTTGGAGGGCTTAAGAACATCGAGAAGATCCACGTCCTTCATTACTCCCCTCTCTTCCTTCAGGTGGGCGCTGTTCCTGATCATCCATGAATTCCTGCCCTGTCTCCAGATGCCGCCAGACCGTGCAGCAGTGATTGCGTGCCAGCGAGGGGTACATCGGTTGACGTCTCTCTACTCTCATTATCATATCTACCTAACAGGAACCGCTCGGCATTTATCAATCAGCTTCCTAAACCAGGCAGCCAAGTTCCCCATAATAATGGATGGATCGTAGCGGAGTGGTAGCGAATGTCGGCGGCCCAGTTCCAGCAATTCCTCGCTGTTCAGTACCATCTCTTCCTTATGGGCAACATCTCGGGCTTCGAGATGAAACCGCTGGCCAAAAATAGACGGCTGGACCAACATTAGCAGTATGACAGCGGAAGGGATGACTGTCCAGACTTTTTATAGAAGTTCCTGGCTAGATTTGCAAACAGGATCGACGTCTGTCAATGGGTCAAATTCCAGGGCTCCTGCTATTTTGGAGGCGCAGGGCCGATCGTCTTCATGCGGCGAAGCCGGGTCATGTCTAGTGTTTAGGAATCTATTCAATTGATGATCAACAGAACAGCTTCAGCCCACAAGTGTAGCGCGCCCGCTAGAATGGAATTGAATAGTGTAATCGACACAAAAAAGCAATAGCCAAAAGCAGCCAGCCAGACTCGTTCAAGATCCTTCCTATACACGCACGTACACCTGTCATCGAATTAAGAAGAGGGCGACAGGGCCAATCATTGATCTTGGTCTAATATCCATCAACCAGTGCGAAGGTAACGGGATTTCTCTGAGAGACCCCTCTGGAGTAGTTTAGTTTACTTAGTATGGGAGAGGAAAGGATCAATCAGGTCCTACTCACATACGAAGTTAGGCTAGCTCGGTTTAGCTGTCAGATTGATCAATTAATCCGCCCAAGATACCGGCCATTGCCATTGAATGTTGCTAATGGGCGTTAGCCATGTCAGACATCTGAGATCGCCGACACCAGGGCGCATCCCACTCATCGTCTCAAAGTAGGGCGCGAAGGCAATATTTTTGATGGCGCATACATAGACAACTGCGTTTCAAGTGCGCCGTGCCGCGAACTCATGACCGACCTCGCCCGGGAATGCCTGTTTGTTTGTTTGTTTCGACATGCTCGTGCAGGAGGTGTTTGATACAACGACACCGGGCCATTAGTTCCCATATGGCAGCTTGTTGTTACTGAAAGACATTGAACTCTCCACCTGAAAGAGTAGAACGATTCCATGTCAAGATCAGAGTTGTCATTTCAAGTACAAGCGACGTATCCAACCTTCCGTAGATCTACTTCAGAGGGAAGAAAACAGAAAATCTGGGGCTGCAAGTTTAATCGAACGCCAAGATTGGAGCTAAGAACAACTTAGTTGCAAATTGACAGGGGTGGGGACTCATATTTGAGATACCCACATCATGGGTACCTTGCATACGGAAGCACCATACTTGAGGTACATTGGAAGAGGTACTACGTGCGAAGCACTTTCTGCGTGACCTTTGGCCATTTTGAGGATCTTGCCTCGACATTGATTGGTCACGTCACATCGGTCCTTCCTCACACATTTGGTGGAGAGAGAAGGAGCAAGTTTGCTTGTGCTCTCGCAAGACATGTGAGTTTGGTCCATTAAGGCTGGCACTGTTGTTGCCTACTTCGTACTTCGTATAATACTCACGTATTGTGGTTTGCCCTACCTCTGTCTTAATGTCGACCCCTCGCAAATTTCGTCGACCTCAGTTGATGGGTGGAGTAGATGACACCTATCGCGAAATCCGTGGCTTCAGAGCCTTTTGGCTCGAGGCCACCATGAGATGATGTCGTCCTTCATGGAACCATGAGCCTGTTATGTTTAACATTTTCAACCCTCGTGTATTCTAGGAACAGGACTAGAAGTGATACGGACACTTGGCTTCACACCTCGTTCATTTCTAACCGTGCGGCTAGGAGACACTCACGTCCTGACACAGGTTTGCATCTCAGTCACACAGCAATGTATCAAGTCGGCCATCACCATAACAAAACTGGCCGTCGCCTCAGAACAACCAAAGTAAAAGTCCGTTACCCTCTCCTTACTGGGCCTACCCGGCCAGCAGAATTCCCGTATGAGGCAGGAAAACGTGGTCCAGAATCTCGTACGGCAACGTCGGAAGGATAGTAGCAGTCACCCATTACGGAAATAAACGAGGAATAACAATGGATGTAGTGTTATTCTCGCGTAGGTGGCTTCTGGCAGCACCATCCCATCGAGCGACCCTGATTCAATGTCTATAACTCGGTCGACACATTAGCCTCTTGTCTGATTCATGTGCTCAGAGCCCATGCCAGGGACTTTCAAAACATTATTAGCTCGAAAAGCCGTGAGCCAAAAAAGCAGGTGGTCTAGAACGGTTTGCCTCAACTAGTTTATGTCTTCATGACCACGATGCGATTTAGGTTCTACAAAATGACACGGCAACCAATGAATTACATCATCCCCGTATGAGCTTCTCCTGCTAGGGCGACATCTGAGGCAGGCTGGAGGCTTGATATTTAAAGCCCGGCCTCTCGCCTTGACGTATCTTGAGATGTGCACTTCAAAAGCTAGCCAATGATTCATCCCTTTTTCTCTTTAAACTTTTGAGGAAGACCAGATCTTGGTCATTGAAAGTGAGTCACCGCGAAGAATAGTACGATATGACGAAAATGCTAAGAGCTACGAATATACAGTAAGTTGTTGGCGTGTCCCGATGGAGCGGAAGCATATTGTCATATGATAACTCTATTAGCTTATTTTTTTTTTTATTTTTTTTATTTTTTATTTTATTTTTTTTTCCTACCTCATCGAAGAGGACCGATTTCTGGTTTAGTTTTTGCTTGGCTCCCTCAATGCCGCTCCGAACAACAAGATGCTCTGGTGAGGTACTCATATTCACATCACTGGACCTGGGGGCAATTCTCACATCGATGACAGTTGCTACGAGGAAGATACAGTTCGTACATCCACGACGCTCTATCTATCTTCTTGTGTTGCTCCTTCACGAGCGGATGGCGGCCTGATATCACCTATTGTCGCACTGCGTCGGCTACCTGCTACCGCCTGGAATCCCGCAGGTCTTGATACGGCCAAATGTAGAGAGAGAAAGTTGATATCTGTTCATCAAAAATGTCATTCCCAAGTTCCGGGAACGCAGGTTTCATCTTCCGTCCGGCACTGAGCCCGGGGCCAACACATTATCCTCCCTCATCTGTTCAAACTCGCCTCCCGTAAGAAAAGATGGGAGTATCGATGCGATCGTGTCTTAGTTCCGTAGACCAGAGACCCCCCGCAATACCCCTCCCGTCCCGTCCCAAGATTCTTCACCGCATTGTGCCACGATCGCGAAACAAAAAAGGGGATCTTCTTGCCCATCACTGGTGATCCAAGGTCTAAGCGCGGTGCAGGTGTACGGGGTAAATGGGGCGAAATGTTTCACTGTTTCAAAAACGTCCAAAACATCCCAATTCCCGCTTCGACACCCCAAGTCCCGGCTCGGTAGAAACCTTTGACAGAGGAAGGTCGGTGGTTGCCCAATCGCAGTCGTTCAAACCCCGTCTGGATGCCTACGAAATATCAGCCTGTTCAACCCCTCTTCTGTGCATGCCGCTTTGAGGTCGATGCAGCCTGGCGGGCACTTCTGACCAAAGTGTAGAAGTGAAGGATCCTCCGAAGCTACCCAAGAGGCGACATTGGCTAGTTAGCTATCATTTTGCTCACCTGTGTTGTTCCTCTCAGACCCTGCGGTGACCCGACGCATCTATCCCCGGTGTCTAGCTGGTCTTGCTCGAGACCACCCATTTGCGACTTCTAGCTTTT
>PGIR01000296.1:0-31574 GCA_002812735.1 Scedosporium dehoogii
TTTTTTTTTCCCCTTATCTTCGGCTTCCTTCTTTTCCCCCAATTGCTAGGCAGCATCGGGAAGTCTCACGATGTTCTTTCGTTATCTATCCGCCTTTACCCAGCCTATAGAGACTCCGAGAATATTGTTTCGAGCGCGAGAAGTGTGTAGTACTGCTTCGATATCTCATGATTTCGCATGATTTATGGCTCCTATCCGGCACTGGATTTCGACCGCAAGCGACTTGAGGCTCACATTCTTTCTCCCCGGAGTGTGGTGCGAGGACCAAAGAGTCTAGCCGAGAGAGACAGCCAACTTCTCATTCCAATTCCCCATTCAAGAATTTAGGCGGAAGGATTTAAGACGCACCCAATATTAACTTCCCACCAGAAAGAAAGACCATGGAAACAAGCAAGCCACCTCCAGGTTTCCCTCCTAGCCAATCCGCAAGGTCGTCCAACAGGCTTACTCAATATGGAGGTTTAGGCAGTTCGGGATTTTAACGTCCTGAGACCGCCCCATCCCACCTCGTGGATTGATTAATTGCAGCAATCAAATGACATGGGTCGACGAGGGAAAACCGCCACTAGCAGCACTAGCAGAAGGAGGTCAAGAATCTAGTGGCTCTTTGCCCCATGGGGCACTCGTCTAAGTTCCAGGGTTTCGGCGGACAAGTGGGGGAAGCACATGGGAGTTGCTCGCCTCGGCTTTTAGCAGAGTCTCACATGAGCTTCACATCGCATATTAGCCACCCCGCACTCCAAGAATGTGCACTTCGTTTTCATAGTTTAGTTTAGAGAGTACGATTTTCGGTCTTGCTAGCTCCGGGGGTGGCAAAGGCAAGGCCACATGGTAGCACTAGGCGCAGCAATGTTCCCAAAGTTGCTGTCAAGGTCCAGGCCAAGGGAAGACTCGTAGATCACGGAGACTCGTAGGCAATCAGTTTGTTGGGGAAAATGGTATCTCAATTGGAACCGACATGTAAGTCGGCGGAAATGTACCAGACTTGGTAGGTTGCTGCCTCTAACGGCACGGGGAATAATTCACCACATCACTTGTAAAAGAAAAAGCCGTCAGGCATTTGGAGGGTGTAAAGAAAAGGGGAAAAGAAAACTTGACAAAAATCAACCATTTGTAAACCCCCAACGCCAGATGTCCCTTGAAAACCGTCGCCATGTTAGCCCCCTTTGCCTCCATTCGGTCCCATCCTTTCGAGTTGGAATGCGTGCCCTTGTATCGCCGTTTGCCTGTCCAGTGCTCGTGTGCAGAAGTAATGTAAAAAGAAACGTAAATGTGTATGTACAGTGAAGAAGAATGCGTCGAAACTATCGCGACCCGAAAACTTAGATCCAAACCGCGGGGGCGGGTCTGGCGTGCGTGGCATCGCGATCATGGAAGAAAAAGGACGCAATGTTCTTGATGTCGTTGAGATACACATCGGCGCTGATTTTACAAAGTCCGCGAGACGCAAGCTCCTGCTCCTCCTCATCAATGATTTCGAGCTTGCTGCTGACGCCGAACTCCTCGGCGATTTCGGTAACCTGGGCGAGCTCGAGACCAAAGGGGTGTTGGGAAGGCGGAGGAGGAGTGTACTGCATCTTCTCGACAGGAGCACTCATGGAGGCGTAAGAGGCGGTCGACGAGATACCAGTGGACTGGGTCTGGACGGAGTCCTGGGACATGCTGGAGAAGGAGGTGGCCGTAGAGGCGCTTCGGGTGAAGGAGTAGTTTCCCCTCGACATGGACCTGGCGCTATCCTTGGACATGTGCGAGATGGACCTTTGGCGATCGATAGAGGCCTGCTTTGTATGCGAAGGGGCACGCTGAGGAATAGCCGGCGCGGATGCCAAAGGCGAGCTGCTGGGGACCTGCGCGGGCAGGGGAGGCATGAAGTAGCATGAGAGGTGGTTCGGCTCGGGCGAGATTGATCGCTTCAGTTCGCTCGAGGGAACATCTGGACTGGTAGGAGGAGTGGACGCAGCAGTTGAAGGACTGCGATCAGACTCTTCATCGGTGTGCGTCACGGACTTGGCAGAAGACCTGCTCGAGGTGCTGGTGGAAGGCCTGGGAAGATCTGGCGCGTTGTACGAAAGCATGTTCGTCGTGTGAATGAGTTCGATAGGAGCCGAAATCTTGGGGCGTGTGGCAGATGAGTTGGATCGAGAAGGGTGAGATCGAGCCGAGTCGGTTCGGCCAATGGTCTGCTTCGTAGTCTTACTTCGCTGCATGGCGGCTCTCTCCCTCGCCTCTTGAGCAAGCTCAAGGCTCATCTTCACCTTTCGCGTCGTCAACGCTCTGACTATGGCTGGCATTGTGGCGGTAGTTGTCGACTTTTTCGGTCTGACCAAGTCTTGGAAAGGACGACAAGAGAGGAAATTGGAAGTGGGATTGCCGAGAAGACGGTAATAAAAGCAGCTTCGATTTAGGGTCTGGTTGCAGTGCACTGGCCTGGGCCGAGAGAAAGACAACCAGAGCGGGTGGGGAGAAGAGACAGTGTCTTGGTACGGTAGCAATCAATGCTACAAGCTGCAGTCGTGATTGGGGGGGTGGATGCAGAACCAAGATTGGGAAGGTCAAGTGGTAGCAGGTAGCAGTGACGATGTGGTGGTGGGTGTGGGTGGGAGACGGGAGGGTTCAGTTGCCTGGTGCGTGACCACGGACGAAGGCAAAAGACGTAGGCGCTACAGCAGCCGGAAAGGTTGTTGCAGCGAAGAATTTCAAGATGCCACTTCGGGAGAGGCGTGCGCGGGTTGAGTGAAACTTGAATTGAGGTGATCAAGAGACTCTGGGTCTTGACAAAAATAGGAAGCTGCACTCGCTTTGGTTGCGACTGCCGCGTGAAAATCCGAGGAACTCTTACAAAGTAGCTCCAGTCCAGGAATGAAGTGAATGAAAAAAGAAGTGCTGAAGAATAAGAGAATGAAGTGCGCAGAGCTATCTTCCGTTTAGGAATCCGGTCCTCGTGAGAATACGAAGTAATAAATGAAAGGCGCTCAAACCAAGGACGCGACTCTTAAAACTGTCAAGGCGCGTGCAATGAAGTCGTAGTCGTACCCGGAGAGCAGGAAACACTGGATTGTGGCAAGTGTAGCCGTCTTTTTCTCTCAAAAAGACAGGTTATATTCGTCAGGAATGAGCGTGACAAGTGTTACTGTAGCCAAGGTTTGTTTTGCCCGACTTGTAGAACAATGAGTGTGAGTCTCGAAGCTGTGTCGCTATGTCGCTGTTTGGCGAGTATTTTGTCCAGGTCGCTCCTTGAGGGTGTCGACAGGGCATGTATCTTTCCGGACCAGCGAGAAAGTGAACAAAGAACAAGGAGCGAAGAAGAAGCGAGAAGTCCAAAGGCAGGCCTTCGTAGAACGAAAGTAAACGATCACGGGAGGATCTGGAGTTCGACGATTGAACAATGAAAAGGAGAGGAAAGGCGGCGATGGGAGGGTTGCAGAGGGATTAAAGGCACTTCGGCTTTTTTTTCCTCTGCCTCTTCGAAGGAAACGTTGATGTTGGGCATGCGAGTACTTTACGCACTCACCATCGTCTGTGAGGTACATTGATCGATGGGTTCGCTGTCCCTCCCTATTAGTGTGCATACTGTACGCTAGTGTACTCATACGTAGCATCTTGCCCACTCCACTGCATGAGTCGGCATCTCCCCCTCCCCTCCCTTAGTTCCTTTGCTTTTCCAAGACATAAGCCCCCTGTCCCCGATTTTTCTCTCCAGTTGGTCCGGCGGTTATCATTCGCCCATGTTCTAGCTTGGCTCCCTTGTCCCCTGAGTTGGTCGGACATCTGGTTCCCCATCGTCCAATCGTAGCAGCCATTCCCCCGCCCACCCCGGCTAGACTCTCCAGGGTTCTTCCCACATCTTCTTTGCTGTCACCACTGTCGCCCGATTTCCATGTCAAAATGGGGCTCTCTCATCCTCCTGCAGCAATTTACACTCTTTCGTACTAGCTCCAGGGTCAGTCGCATGCGCGAAATTCAGTCGTTGGACAGCGCAGAATGGGGCCAGAATAGTGTAAAGTCCGCTATCTGGTCCCGATCGCATCAATGATCCAACTCAACTCGTTAACTTGATCATCAGAGTGAAAACCCGGAAGTATTTCGCCTTCAATCCAGGTATCTACGAGTGTTTCGATATCGGCAGGAAGGAAATTCGGCTTTACAGCGGTACGGCTAATTACCTGAAGCGCCTTGACGGAAAGAGGATCAGCGCATGGTTCCAAGCGAACTGGCTCGCGCCGGTACCTCATCCCGCAGCGACCAGCAGATCAATGTCTGTACGTACAACTCAGCACAGCAGAAAAGCCCACAAGGTCGGTAGCACTCCACCTAGGGCCAAGTGTCTCGAGCTAATACTGTACGAAGTATGTGAGCGTGTACTCAGTACACTTCACTGAGAACTGGGCGGAGGATTAGGCTGCTGTTAGTCAAACAGTGGTGCCTGAGACCGAGAGAACGGTCACGACTATGTAGTCATCGCCCAGCAATAGAGATTTACCAACATCAGGGTCCAGAAGAAGTGCAAAAGACGGGCACTACTCAAACTAGTCCAAACACTGGATTCCGGCTTATGTCTCTCGAGCGCCCGATATGCTGGTGTGCCTGTGCCTCCTCCCCTCTACTTTTTTCACATTCCACTCTAACACGCCCATCTGGGATGAGAAAGTTCCTCCTCTGTGCTTCACTGCTTTCACCTTCGCTACTCACCCGAAGACGATGTTCGGAGAGAAAACTAAGGGATCTCCATTTATCCTTCGTCCCATCCAGGTTTGGGCCTCTTTTACCGGTGAAGGTGAGACCAGAAACTTGGGATCCAAACATGGAGACCAAGAATGATCACCGCTGGTGCCGACTGGTTCGTCGTTCCTCTTCACGTGGACTTCGGACGAGGTACCATCAAGAGCAGGATTGATACTTTGAATGTACAGTGCTTATTCACCGACACTGTAATATCCTTTTGGTGCCTGTTGATGTAACGTGTGTGGGTCTCTTGTCACTCTCTGGGAGCACATGATTGGCCATAATCCTCAATGTTTCTGGTGATGTGGGTCCGCGTTTCAGGGGCGCTAGGGCTACGCGATTGGTGTGTGCCTCTGTGCCTGCGTAAGCCCACCGCCGCCCACGGGCAATCAAGGATGGTCTCTTGGCGCCCCGTCCGCCACTGTCTTTTGGCTTACGCCACCTCCGTCCGAATTTGTCTTGCTTCGTAGACATTGGCGTTTACTTTTTCGGATGTTAACCCCTGCGGACGAGGCGAGACCCAGATCCAGCAAGTGTCCGGTATCCGCATTGTGATCCACGGCTCGGAATTGTTCTAGATGATTTCATGATTTACGCCGGGGACAATGCTCTTTCGACGAAGAGAAAGAAAGGGCCATTCATAAAAACGAGTAGAAAAGAAGAAAAGGAAAGAAAGACAGCCCTGAAAGCCGCCAACCAGGGGGAGAGCTTTGCGCATCGGAGGCGGCACCCGGTTTTGGGAAAGGTCTGAATAATCGGTGACCGAGAGCTTGGTGGAGGAGTGGCACGCGGAGGGTCCTCCTGCCGATAAACCTTCTCGCCTTCCTCAAAGAGGCAAAATGGGTTTTCGGTGGTGAGTAAGAACCCGCACCGCTCCTGTCTTACTTTTTTGAGTCTTTGACTCAGGACTTGTTCTGTTTTACTTTGTAGGGGCAACGATAATGTGACGGAACCCAGATGACATCAGAGGTCCAATCCAAAATTTGATTGTAGGGTCCAAGAAGGGGTTTGGGCGAAATGTTGCATCTTGGTTGATTCGTGCCCAAGCCATGACCAAAGGTAAGGCGGGTCCGTCATCACAAGCAACAGGGCGTGTGGCGTAGTGGTATCGCGTTTGCTTCGCATCAACATCGGAATTTTCCAATGGCGTCTGTAAAAGGTCACCGGTTCGATCCCGGTCACGTCCAAGCAACAGTTCGTTTCTTTTTTTACCCTTTTTACCCTTTTCACTTTTCCTGTACAAATGGCAGAATCTCTCTTTTTTTTCCTGGTCGGTTTTTTCCTCTTATTTATTTTGCTACTCGCGGATACTTTTTGTCTACGTCTCAGACGGCAACACTCCCGGTATCACCCAAACCCAACTGGAAACCACGGTTTCTGCTGTGGCACCATTCATTTTGTGTTCACTTTATATTCATGACTGATACTGTCTCGGTATCTTAGGAGAAGGTGTCAGGAAGGGGGGAAAAAAAAAAAACAATTCTCTAGTCCTCATCCATAGCATCACCGCTGACAGCATCATCCTCATCGTCATCACCATCCTCGCCCTCCTCATCCTCTCCCTCACTTGATTCGCTGCTCTCCTCCTCCACACCGACAAGCCTATCCTCCTCGCCTACCGGCACATCCGGAACCCTGCCGGCAAAGGCTTTCCTTACAGCCGCGTTTGTGCTCGTGTCCCACACATTTATGGTACCCCGGCTGCCAGCCACGGCAAGCCTGAACGCCACCTCGGGATCAGGCGCAAACGTCGCAGAGAACACCTTCCCAACGTCTAGGTTCCTAGACACCACCATGCTCGGTCCCGTGGGCTGGATGTTCCAAATCTTGACCGTCTTGTCGGACGATCCCGTGGCCATGAACCCTGGGATTACGCTGTTGATGTCAAAGGCCGAAACCGACTCGTCGTGCGCCTGAAGCGTCCAAACCGGCTTTGTCGCTGTGGGGTTCGCCGGCGCATTCCGGATATCATGGTAGTGAATCATGCCGTTCTCTGTCGAGACGAAAAAGTTGTTCTGGTTATGCGGGTCCCACCGTACGTTCTCTACGTCGCTCTCCACTCCCCACCGAGGGACTTGGGCGTCTGGTGCCCTCATATCGGCTGCGACAACAGTCCTGTCATAGCTTCCGCTGAGTAGTACCGTCGACTCGACGGGGTGCCAGGCTACTGAGCACACTTTATCCGTATGGTAAGAGTAAGACTTGGCGCACTTTGTCGTGTGGAGATCCCAGAGCTTGATGGTCTTGTCAGCCGACGCGGACGCTAGTAGGTTTCGGTGCTTCCTGTTAGCGGCCAGAGAGAGGACGGCGTCGACGTGGTACTCGTCGTTGGCCTTCTTCGACTTCTTCTTCTTCTTTTTCTTCTCCTTCACCCCTTCGGCGTTCGCTCCTTGACCAAGGATGGCGTTGGGGTAGATGCTGTCGATGGTGTCGAGATCCCAAATCTCGATATCGGGGTCCATTGTGCCGATAGCAACGAAATTTGCCCTCGATTCCTTGTCGACGCCTTCCTTTTGTACCGGGATATCGAGCCACTCTACACACAGCGGGATCGCGGGGAGCATGATATCGTGATGCACGTATAGGTTGCTTTCGTTATCTTCGTAGACATGTACTACGAGATGGGCGAGATCGTCTTCGACCTTGGCTGCGAGTAAAAGATTATCCGTCGCCAAGATCTGGAGGTCTTCCCTGTCCTCATCCTCCTCTTCATTCTCTGGTAGCTGGATATAAGGGTCATCTTTGTTGGACTCGTAGTATGTAAGTGATTTGATGTTGCCGAACATGGCTAGGGGCTGGCCCGACGTGGCGCCCTCTTCATCGTCGTTGTCGTAGTTCTCGAGATCGTATTCCTTGAGGTCGTCATCTAGCGCAAGGCTGCCAATCCTCTGTTAGCAACCTGGAATCATATATTTGGCCGCCCTGGCCTAAAGAAAAAAGAAAACTTACTCGTCTGCCTTCTCCTCCTTCTTGGAATTCTTCTTCTTCTTCTTGCCCTCTGCTTCGCCCGAACCACTCTGTGATGTCTCTACCTCGCCTTCGGCATTTTGGGCCTCCTCGAGGTCTTCATTCGCATCGTCAAGCTGGAGCTTGGCCAACTCCGCTATCCTCTCGAATTCGGCCTCGTCGAAATTGTATTTTGCCGGGAAGGGTGCCGCGACTCCGCGCGGAACCCACTGGGCCGCCGTGATCATAGACATACTTGATCGGGGCGAGGTGTAGGGGTTGCTCTGCGGGCAGAGATTATTGGGGAAATTTTATTGTGAACCTCGAGCTGTTCGTTGCATTTTGCGCCCGAAGCACCTAACAAAAAAAAAATCACAGGAAAAAAAAATTCAAGGTGGGGTTTATCTTATCAGCGATAAGCTAAGGTGGTGGGGTTCAAGCTAAGTGGTAGCGTCGTTGTTGAAGCAGCTGTTGCCACCGGCTCGCACGTGACAACGCGTTACTCTCAAGAACTCACACCTCAAATTGAACATCGTTGTGGCGCCTCATCCAGATCTCATCTCCCCTTCACAAAAATCAAAACGCACACAAAATCTCGGGGAAGGAGAAATTCTGGATAAAAATGGACGATACTGAGTATTCCGGGTATAAACCCAAGCCTCGGTACGGCGGCGCGAGGCGGGGGCAAATCAGATCCGACAGCGCGTCATCTCGGAGATTCCAAGGCAGGGGCGATGAGACCCCGAGGGACAGATCACGACGCGAAGCGACGCCCATCAATATGCAAGAAGATCAAGATGACCAGGCTCTTGATCGAGATTGGTACGGGGGAGATGATGGTGGTGGGCATGCCCTCGGTGACGACTTCTACAACCCTTTCGGCTCATACGACGAGACATCGTGGGAATTTAAAGCGCAGGAAGCCTCGGCGCGGGCGCAAAAGACTACGGGGCGTTTCGATGCACAGAGAGAGCAGCGACAGAGGGATAATGAAGCGTGGGAGATGAACCGGATGGTTGTGTCCGGGGTGGCGCAAAGACGGGACTGGGCAGCAGATTTCGACGATGAGGATACAACGCGGGTACACCTGTTAACGCACGAATTACGGCCACCGTTCTTAGAGGGAAAGACCATTTTTACGCGGCAACAGGAACCTGTATCGGCGATTCGCGATCCTCAGGGCCACATGGCTGTTGCGAGCCGGAAGGGAAGCAAGGTTGTTAGGGACGCGAGGCAGCAACGGGAACGACAACGGCAGGCGCAACAAGCGACAAGTATGGCAGGCACCATGCTTGGAAAAGTGATGGGTGTCAGGGACGAGGATGATGACGCCGATAACGCGATGGTTGGTGGAACGGAGCAGGATGGCAAGAAGGTCAAGGTCACCATGAAGCCGAAGGATGACAAGACCAAAAGTAGCGGAGCGAGCAGTTTTAGTCAGTCGAAGACGCTGCGGGAGCAACGAGAATTCCTGCCGGCCTTTTCGGTGAGGGAGGATATTCTACGGGTCATCCGCGAGAACCAGGTCGTCATCGTGGTTGGTGAGACCGGTTCTGGAAAGACGACGCAGCTGACCCAATATCTTTACGAAGAGGGCTACGGCCAATACGGAATGATCGGTTGCACTCAGCCCAGACGTGTGGCAGCAATGAGTGTTGCTAAGCGTGTGAGCGAGGAGATGGAGGTGCCTCTGGGCTCCACTGTCGGTTATGCCATCCGTTTCGAAGATTGTACGAGCAAAGACACGATCATCAAGTACTTGACGGACGGTATCTTGCTAAGAGAATCGATGGCTGATTCCGAGCTGGACAAGTATTCTTGCATCATCATGGACGAGGCGCACGAGAGAGCCTTAAACACCGACATCCTCCTAGGACTATTCAAGAAGATCCTTCAACGCCGGCGAGACTTGAAACTCATAGTCACATCGGCCACCATGAACTCGAAGCGCTTTTCTGACTTCTTCGGGGGTGCACCCGAGTTCTTCATTCCTGGACGAACTTTCCCCGTCGATATCATGTTCCACAAATCCCCTGTCGAAGATTATGTAGACCAGGCAGTGCAGCAGGTGCTGAGCATCCACGTTTCGCAGGATGCCGGAGATATTCTCGTCTTCATGACGGGACAGGAAGATATCGAAGTCACTTGCGAACTGGTGCAGAAGAGGCTAGACGCGCTAAACGATCCGCCAAAGCTGAGCATCCTACCCATCTACAGTCAAATGCCCGCAGACCTCCAGGCGAAGATCTTCGACCGAGCGCCCCCGGGAGTGCGCAAGTGCATCGTGGCGACGAACATCGCGGAAACCAGTTTGACGGTCGACGGTATCAAGTACGTCGTCGATGCAGGGTTCTCCAAGCTCAAGGTGTACAACCCCAAGATCGGCATGGATACTCTCCAAATCACGCCCATCTCTCAGGCCAACGCGTCGCAGAGAGCTGGTCGTGCCGGCCGAACAGGACCCGGCAAGGCGTACCACTTGTTCACCGAAAAGTCATTCAAGGAGGAGCTCTACCTGCAGACAATTCCCGAAATTCAACGTACGAACTTGAGCAACACCGTGCTCATGCTCAAGTCGCTCGGCGTGAGGGATCTTCTCGACTTTGATTTTATGGATCCTCCCCCGCAGGACACCATGACCACATCCATGTACGACCTATGGGCGCTCGGGGCTTTGGACAACCTCGGAGACCTCACGGAACTCGGACGTAAAATGAGCGCGTTTCCCATGGAGCCATCGCTTTCAAAACTGCTCATCACGTCGGTCGAGTACGGGTGCAGCGAGGAGATGATTACTATCGTCTCCATGCTGTCCGTTCCCAACGTTTTCTACCGACCTAAGGAAAGACAGGAAGAAGCCGACGCGCAGCGCGAGAAGTTCTGGGTGCACGAGTCGGACCACCTCACGTACCTCCAGGTATACTCGGCTTGGAAGTCGAACCGGTACTCGGACGGGTGGTGCGTCAAGCACTTCCTCCACGGCAAGTCGCTGCGTCGAGCCAAGGAGATCCGCGAGCAGCTCGTCGACATCATGAACATGCAGAAGATGGAGCTCATGAGCTGCGGCACCGACTGGGACATCATCCGCAAGTGCATCTGCTCGGGGTACTACCACCAGGCGGCCAAGTATAAGGGTTCGGGCGAGTACATCAACTTGCGGACGAACATTGCCGTGCAGCTCCATCCCACGAGTTCTCTGTACGCGAGTCATCCGCCCGATTACATCGTCTACCATGAACTCATCCTCACGGCGAAGGTGTACGTGTCGACTGTCACTGCCGTGGACCCTCACTGGCTCGCCGATCTTGGTGGCGTGTTCTACTCGATCAAGGAGAAAGGATACTCGGCGGCGCAGAAGAAGATGATAGAGACGGAGTTTAATAGGAAGATGGAGATCGAGGCCAAGATGGCCGAGGATAAGAGACGCGCCGAGGAAGCAGAGGAGCGGCGGACCGGGGACAAGCGGTGGGCCGAGGACGGGGATGGCGGCGATGGGCCGAAGAGGAAGACGGGGAGATCTGGCGGCGGTGGTGGCGGTGGGGAGGACCGGAAGATTGTGCAGCGGGGTGCTGTGCGGAAGGTTGTGAGGAAGAAGGGTGGGTTCAGGCCGTACTAATGCGAGCATTTTGTGTGAACTTGTTTTCTGTGTAAGACATACCAAAGATGGGGGATAACCGACTCATTGGATCTATCTATATGCATTGGGAGCAATCGGCGTACGAGGGTATCTGGGTAAAATGTCGAGGCTCATGGTAGAAGATATAAACGTTTATGCATCTATTAATCTTGTGTCTATCATTCATGATTCGATCCCTGCATATGATTTTTTTTTTTTGCTCCTTGGTCTTTCTTTTTCTTTTTTTCCCTTCTCTCTGCCTTCCTTCCGACTTGCACTTATCAGTTGAACTAAGCCTTCGTCTTCGCCAAAAGCGCCTCGAACCCAGCGCTCAAATCATCCCTTAAATCCTCCCAAGACTCAACGCCCACACTCACCCTCAACAACCTCCTATCAACAGTCGCATCCGTCATAGCGCGCCACTCAATCAAGCTCTCCACACCCCCAAGACTCGTCGCATGATGGAACAAGCGCAACGTGCTCGGCAGCGCCCTAGCATCGACCTCCTCGCGCATCCAGATAGAGAAGACGGGGCCGAAGCCGCGCGGCATCTGCTTCCTCAGCCAGGAGCCCTTCTCGCTCGCTTCCTTCTGCAGACTAGCGTGCTGGACGCGCTCGACGAGCTTGGACGCCGTGGTGGACTGGTCGGCGATTTGGGCGGCTAGCCAGGCGACGAGGTTCGTGGCGTTGGCGCTCTGGCGCTCGACGCGGAGTTCGAGGGTGCGTAGGCTGCGGAGGCCGAGCCAGCCTTCGAAGTTGCCCATGACCGAGCCCAGGAAGACGCGATCGGCGAGGAGGGCCGAGTCCCAGCCTTCTTCGGCGGCGCGCTTCGGGTTCACGGCGAGAACACCGCAGAGGAGATCGGAGTGGCCGCCGAAGTACTTGGTGCCGCTATGCATGACGATGTCTGCGCCGTGAAGGAAGGGGTCCTGGAGGGGCGGGGGCGCAAACGTGGCGTCGACGGTGAGGTAAGCGCCGACTTCCTTAGCCTTTCGCGAGTAGAATTCCAGATCGCGCGCTTCGCCCGTGGGGTTCAGCGGCGTCTCAACGTGGATGACGTCGCCGGGTCCGAGGTCGGAGGAGGGGCAATCGAGGGGTAGGACCTCGAGGCCCGTGAGGCGGGTTAGGATCTTGAGGACGCCGTGGCAGCCGTGGTAGCCTTCGCCGATGGCGACGCGGCGCGGGTTGAGGTGGACGATCATGGCGTGGAAGGCGGAGAGGCCGGAGGAGTAGGTTAGGGAGGGGCCGTGGAGGATGGCTGTTAGGAGAGTTTCGAGGCGGGAGATGTTGGGGGAGGAGAGGCGGGAGTACACGTGGGAGTCGGCGGGGGCGTTGGGCTGTATAGATGTAAGTGTTTTTTGTTCATGAGTTTCTTCTCTTTCCCATGCATGATCGCGATTGGGAATTGGCTAGAGGGAGTGAGCGCAGGGAGCTAAGAGAGAGCCGTACGTCAATGTTCTCCATAGGGATCAAGTCTTCTGGATTCCTCGAGTATCGATACGTCGTGGACACATGCATCGCGGGCGCCACGGCGCGGTGGATGCTAAAGCCATCATCGGCGTGGATAGCTAACGAGGCGAGTGCAAGATCGTGTACACCGCCGGCTTGCGCGCTGTTCGAGGAGCCGTTCGAGGCGCCATTCGCAGCGCCATTGGCGTTCTCTTCGGCAGTCATGGTTTGGTGTCAATCTCGCAGTGTTTGCGGAAGGAAGAAATCGGTGTGCGTTGTTCCTAGTGTTCCTCGTACGAAGGAAGAAGAAAAAGGAAAAGGAAAACGAGAGAAAAAGAAAAAAAAAGTATGGCGAGCCGAGAATCCTATATCGGATCAAATGGAACCGGGCACCTTAGATAAGAGGTTCAAGAAGGTTTCCCCCGCGGAGATGCACTTCGCGATTTCGTCTTAGCCGACAACGACACTTTCGGATTCGGTACCAAGAACAGACAATTGGGTAAGGTAAGAGCGTGGAAACCCTTCGGGCTCTTTGGGTCGGGGATAGACAGATATATGTGTGTCTGAATGTGTGTTTTACGCGTATCCTCAACGTCAACGGACTTGGACACAATGGAGCCGATAAGAATTTAAGGTGGGGAACGTGTGATGTCGCCATTTCGCCATTCTTTGGTTTGCCGTTTGATCCTTGTCTTCCATCTGAGGAAGTGACGGCGGTGAGTTTTTTGACGTACAGTAGCTCCGACTCGGCTTAAACCTGAAGGCCGGAACGAATGGATGGGCGCTACAGTAGTCTAGTGCCAGGGCCAAGTCCAGGCGCAAGTCTAAGTTCAGGCGCAAATGCAGTTGGGAAAAGGCGTGGCACCGTGGGCGTCATGAGTGGACGCCGAGCGCCCTCCGGATTACATCGGTGGCCAATGCCGGAAATCGGAGATCTCCACTGCAGGACAGAAATGGAACCTGGGGACTGGTCCATTTTAAATCGGATTTCTTGACAGGTATTTTTCTACTTCGTATCTATATATATATATATATATCGGCCGCAGGGTGAATTTGCATATCGACATCAATAACTCATTAACATTATACATAATACCGTACACACTGGATGTTTCTATATCTCTGATGTCGTCTCCTGATTCCTCTAAATCTGCGAGTCCGCATCGTGCTTGTCTGTCTGTCGGAAGATGCGGACCCGCATCTGCCAGGGCATCGAGACCGCCAACTTGCTCGCTCGATGCCTGAGTCCAACCCTCCCTTGCCTGATGGAAAGAATGATGGAACTCTGATCTCATAACATTGTATTCGTATACCAATGCCCGTTGATTCCTTACACTGGACCTACTCGGGCCTCGACTCTGTCCAACACCATATTGTTCCTGCAAACCCTCAATCGGACCATTATCTGTTGCGAAACAATGAGAAGCCTTCCAAAAGTATCTCCATGGCCGTGGAAGATAATAATAAAAAAAGAAAAAAAAAATACACAAAAGAGAGAAGAAAAGGCGGAAGAAGAAAACGGAAGAACACCAACCAAAGAGGCTGGAGAGATGCACACACACACAGAGTACTAGCAGTAGGGTCGGCGCATCCTCTTAGGCCACCTGCTCTATCTCGCCCCGAGAGCCGGGCCGCTCCATGCTTCCCAACTCGGCCCCCTGTCCGCTGTGGCCCCGCCTCCTCCTCCCCGGCAGGAATCGCGAAACGGTAGGCTGCGCGCTCGGTGCGGGTTCCTGGTTCTCGGAAAACATGCCAAAGAGACCACGGCGCTTCGACGATGCAGGATGCTGCGACGCCGCCGAATCGTCGAGACGTACGTCCTCGAAGGAGGCGTCGGACTCTTCCTCGGTCGCAAGTTGCCTCGCGCCGCCGTTGCGATTGCGACCTGAAAGCGACGAGCGGGGCGGGCGGGGAAGACGGGCGGAGTCGAGACTCTGTCGAGCGGGAATTTGATTCACGATGGGGGACTTGGCGCAGATGTCCTGTTGAAGAAAGGATCAATGTTGGGTTAGTGGCCTCAATAGTTTTGTAGTCTCGGGCCAAGACAATCTTGATCAAAGTCTACTTCATAGTCTGGGCTGGGATGCGCTGGGGGCCCTCAGAGGAGGGTGGATAATAGTGTGCAGATGCAGGGTAGGTGCAGACACAGGTGCAGGATGCAGGCGACTAGACAGGAAAGACTTACAAATGACCGTCTGTACGAGTCGAATGACTCCCGAGAGATCGAAAAAGCCTCAATGTCCCCGTTGCTATTCGATATCTCACATGACGTCCGGGAAGCGTGATAGCGTCGTGACCAAGGGCTCCTCTCCGGATTCTCCGTGGGTGACGGCTAGAGCAGGGCCGAGTAGAGTAGCGACTAGTTAGTCTGACTTGCGCAGCATATAGCATACCGTACTGCCTAATGGTAGGAGGTTCTTCACGTACCGGGAGGTATACGCCGCTATCGTTGACGACTGAATAGCAAGACGGGGCGGCGATGGTTGAGGGTTAGCAGTGCGACGACGAGCAAAGGATCAAACTGGGAAATTGAAGGTGTGACGATGTCTGTTCCTGATCTAGTGGCGGGGCTTTCAACACTGCCCGCTGCCCGCTGCCCGCTGCCCGCTGCCCCATGCCCTTCCCAAAAGGCGGGGAAGCTTGTCCCGTGCGACCGGATGAGGAATAATAGTGAAGATGGCACTAAGAGTAGAAGGGAATGAGAGAGAACTCGAGATACTAACCACTCATCTTGTACTCGCCGGTGTCGCGCGGGGTCTTGATGCTCAAGACTGACGAAGCCTTGGACCCGACGGTGTCGACACGCTCGAACTTGGGTGGGTTGGAGGCGCCATTGCTATTCCGAGCGTTCGGGTCGGTGGGCGGGAGGTTTTCGTCCTGCACAAGAGAGACGCTGGTGTTGGAGCGCCTGCCAAAGGGATTCCTGAGAGGCATGTTTTATGGATATAGACTGGGAAAGAGGTGAGATTGGAATCAGGTGCGCGATATGAAGCAGAGTCTCTGGCAATGGGAAGATCAGATGAAATCCAATCGGACAAGGGGGGATCAGGGCGGGTATTATGGAATGATGGTGTTATAGCAGAAGTGGGTTATTCAAGCCATTACTGACGTCTTTCTGGGGCGTCTGCCAAGGACAAGACTGGTCGCACTGGACTGGACTGGACTGGACTGGACTGGACTGGATCAATGGAGCAAGAATCAATGGATCGATGAATCCGGTCTACCAAAGGACCTGTGGTTCGGTACACGACTGCGCAGTTCAGTGGCTGGCCTGACCCCACTGCACTGACAACATTGGACTGCTTAATGGGGTACATACCAGGTCTGGAGTGATCAAATCTCCAAGATTCAGGAGGCGAGAGCAATGTGGATGTCTTCCATCAGATCAGGGGTCCAGATTGAAAAGTGGTGCTTCGTGTGATATCAATGATGTGAGACTTAATTGATTGATGGCGACGAGGGATCAACTGATCGAGTCCCCAATTCCATCGGACTTAAGCGGATCACATATAACATTGATCAATATAAAGTAACCTCGTACAACCACTCTATGAAGTACGAAGTGCGCCCTACGCTCACCCGAAAATGCCTTGCTCAATCCCAATGGTAACAGAGCAATCGGCTTCCACCGACTTCGACCATCAATTCCAACGAGGCCATCAAAGTACGGATGCAGCGGAATAGAGTTCAGGGCCTTCCCTTTCTAAGCCCAACATTGATGAGAGGGTCCCGGCGCTGGCCAGGCTTCTGAAAAGGGTCAAGTTCGTTCGTTCTAATTAAGTTTCCCCCTTTCCGATTTTCTGGATCTACATAGCGTTCTGGGTCAAATCGGTTCATTTGATTGACCTTGAGAGAATTATGTAGCGGCTTTGAGCGCCCTGGTGGAGTAACAAGCCGCCTGTAAATTTTGGATCGCCAGGCCTGGATGGCGATGCCTCAGATCAGCTCGTCCTTGATGGCAACAAGGTTCACCAAGTCCAGGCCCAGTTCTTTCATTTCCCACTTTTCGCAATCCACTTCCAGGTCGAAGTACTCTAGAAGGCCAGGACCTCCTCGGCCGGGATGCTCAGAAGAAATGGACTACATATACCTGTATACTCTTGCTACTTACACTTTCTACTTACACACTCGTACAGTCTTGTCAGTCGACGGCGTCCTAACGCCCGCGGACTAAGCTGCCAAGCCGCTTTTCAATCATCTCTCTCCCCTCAAACGTCCTCCACACCTCATGCGGCGCATCATCAACGACGTCCCAGTGCTTCAAGTTTGAAGTCAACTTGGTAAGGTCCCGCTGCTTCCCCTCCCACGCCATATGGCGCCTCACCTCCACCCCAGAAGTGATCACCGTCAGCGCTGTGTCCTTGTCCATGATATTTCGGCTGCTGAGCACCTCGCGTTTCGTCAGCGAGCTGGCCACAAGACTCTCCTGCAGCCGCGCGAAGATGTGCTTGGGGTTGTGCTTGGACGAGACGCCCCAGATGCGGTCCGCGCTCTTCCTACCCATAAATATGGCCCCGGGCAGTGTATCCAGGCCTAAAGGCGAAATGATACCCCAAAGCCACAGCAAGATGCCGCGTTTGGGCGACCCCAGCCTGTCGAGATCAACGTCGTGCAAAGGGTCGATGAGGAGCAAGCCTTTGACCTCAGCGCCATGCTGAGACGCGAATATCCGCGAGTAGTACGAACCGACCCCGGCGCTGGCGACGACCCACGGTCCTCTCTCCCCAGCCTGCGCAAGAGCCTCGCTCATGATGACGGCTTCCATCCCCGCCGAAAGAGGCGAAGGCGCCGTATCGCTCCACGCGTAGCCCGGCCGATCGACGTAGCAGTATCTAGAGATGGACCCGTTGCGCACCGCGTTGTCGGCCAAGTCGGCAAGGCCATGCTCCACGGCGTACTCGCCGCCCTCGAAAAGAACCGTCGGCAGCTTCCGGTCACTGTCCGGCGAATTCGGAAGGTTGGGTGAGCAGTACACGTGCATCCTATAGTGTCCGCCGTCGACCCAGTACAGCTTTCCCGGCGGCGCGACGCCGGCGTCGAGAGATCGAAGGATTAGCGTCAACGTCATTAAAATGACGGCTAGGCATAGCGCGAAGAGTCCGACGGTCGACGTCAGCACTTTAGACCACTCGCCTAGGGATCGCCTCGTCTCTGGCCTTCCCGTGAGCCGCTCCTCCTCTTCGGCCTTGCCCCATTCCACGGTTCGGGCTGCCGCCAGCACCCATAGGCTTATGAGGAGGACCCATGAAATGCTGGTGACGCCCACCCATCCCTCTTCGTATCTCACCATCTGCACGGCCAAGGTGAGGATCGTATTACCGAGTAACGCAAGCTTGGCGTAGGCCATCATTAGTGGGTTTCTTTTTCTTCATTTATTGCGACCGTGAACGGGAAAGGAAATCTTGATTGAGTGAGAATTGGGGCTACCCCGGCGAACGTACCGCCATACAAGCGCACAAGATCCGCGCCGACTGGGAGGGTGTACGGAAAAAGGCTAGGTCAAGTATCAAAACCAGCAGAGCGACCGTCGTATTGCTAAAAGCGAAGAATCCAGATCCTCGCATGTGGAACCCGGGAGGTGTTATAAAGGTCGAGATCAATAATATGATCCACCAAACCGCCGTGATGAGAGTTAGGACGACGGTTATGTGTCTGAACATGCGAACCGTCCAGAGATTATACGGCGAGACCTATCTCTCGAGTAAGTTTTCTGTCAATGTGCCTCCTCCTTGCGTCAGCTTTCGGTAGGGGAAGCCGTACGGCAGGGTCATCGGGAGTTAATAGGCCCGGTGTGGTCTCGCGGTGGTTCTCGAGGAGGCGTGTTCTCTCGTTAGATGAGCCGCCATCTTCGGATCTCCTGTCGCTTTGGTCGCTATCCCTTGGATTACCCCAGAGAGTGGGCATCTTGCCGAATGGTTGTTTCTGCGATTCGTCTCGAACACGTAGACGTGGCGGCACCGGTGATATTGCGCCCGGCAATGACTAAATCCACGATCGTGGTATTTTCTAGAACTCGTATACAATATCTCTTCCGAGAAGAATGAAAATCTGGACAGGTTGGATTGAAGTAAAGCGTTTAGGTTGAGGAGCCCAGCTCCTTAGATTATTGTCCCGTTTTATCAGGTGCTTCCTGACTCTGACATCGTCATTCCAAGGCACTTGCATCAATCCATCCCCAGAATCGATCCAATGCCTCCTACGTCATTCCGATCTATTCAGAGTTTCGATTGACCCGCGGGCTAGCGCGTTAGCCCGACGATGACTTTATCTCGCATCCCTCTAATTACCCCAGGTGAGAGAGAATCTATTCTTGCTTTGGACAAAGATTGTCTAAGTTTAGATCTTGGTCACGAGGAATCGTTTGGGGCAAGAAAGTGAAACTCCACAAATGACATCAAGGATGCCCATCTTCGCGGTTTTGAGAAGGGGTGAAGAGAACAAATGTTTCCTCGTGTATCCTGTCTTTGTAACGCAATGAAGTCCATGAAAGACGGTGGTGACGGAGAAATATGTCTGAGACGTTCACACTCTTACAACAGCCTACGTTCTTGGCTTATACGACGATCAGTTCCTTCGATCTTAATGCCACGATGGATACATCCGGATCTTAGCTGGAGATTTCCCGATATCCTCTCAGCCTTCCGAAAAGTATCGGTGTACATTTGTATCGTGTCCGAATGCGTGGTTGGCTCGTAATTTGCCCTGCGCCGAGAGCGAGAGACCTACTCCAAACTCCCTGCCTACTCAGAAAGAGGCAAAGGGAAGCCAGCGTGGAGTTCCCAAAGCCCTGTACGCCAAGACCAGGGGTATGTCGTCCCTAGCCTTCCGCTGCTCTGTCACAAAGGCTCATGATTGTTGGCCCTTGGTCCTCCCTGCGAACCCTCGTTCAAGCACAGGCCTATTATCACTTTTCGTCTTCTCTTCCGCCTGCGATCATGAAACTATCGAGAGCTGGAAAAGCATTCCCAGTTGAAATGAAGATATCACGTGACACACGGCGATCTTTCTGTGACCAGGGCTGCCTCGACGTCACAAATCACAAATACGTGCTCATTGTGATGGGCATTGCGGAATGTTTGTGGTAATACAAGTTCCTGTTTGGCATCCTTGGTTGTTGCAGTTCCAAGGCAAAGCTCGAGATGTTCATTTCTTGGCGCATTAGGCTGGGGCAGCTCCTCACGTACGAAGTAATGATGGGTTAGGCATGTGGAGGAAGTGTCACTTCGTCCTCCAAGCAACAGCGAAATGAAAACGAAACGGGGACATCTACGAAGTAGTGTCCATTGCATTTGTTCGCGGAAGCTTTGTAGCCCCGCAAGCCACAAGCGGACAAGCAAGCAGGAGGCAGGAGGCAACAGGCAACAAGCAATAGGAAACAAGAACAATGGATCACAATGGATCACAATGGTTTGGTGCGCAAGTGGGCGGCTGGTGCCTCTCCCATGGTTGCCCTATCTCGAGGTCTGTTTGTGGCTTCGAGGATAATAGTAATAGAGATGTGAGTGTGTTAGATCAAATTCCTTGTTCGCAATTGGTAACTGGATAAAACGCAAACGGTCTGCCTGAACTCGATATCAAGTCGGGTTGATTCCCTCGGATTTTGGTGGTGGAATGAATCAGAAGCTGCCTTCGGACAAGTCCAGACAGAGGAAGGAGTGAGACTCCAAGCATCAATGTATTATAATGTACGAAGTACAATTGTACCTCAGGTACTTTGTAGTCAGGGGTCAACAAGACCCCGCATTCGAGCAACCCACAAAAGAAGAAAAACGGGTTTTGCTTCGCCATGAGAGAGATCGTCAGTTGCAGTTTCCCCCAACCTTGGTTTAACGAGTGGACCAGGGACATTGAAGGCAACACACGAAGAATAAAGAATAAAACGGTCTGCTAATCATCTATTTTCTCTTCTCGCCTCGGGGTCTTCTAAATTTACAGTTGCTTAGCTGCACTAGCTTGAGGAACCTTGATCCTAATTCAGCAATTGGTGAAACTATTACTTTGTAGCTAAAGTTGGCAGCTCAACTAATTTTGATGTTCTAGGTGAGGGCGAATGCGTTAAGGTAGCCTGGGTTGGTGTTGGTATTGTGACGGAGGCTTTGCTTAGATTAGATCAGCGGTCAAAACCGTTTTTGTCGCTTGACTGCATCTTCCTGCGGAGACAAGCGCAGAATAACGGCTGGCGGGACCACTCCCCTAATAATTGATACAAGTACGAATAGAGTACCCAGGTATTAGTTGCAATCAAGTGAGACACTTCATCAATCTACATACTACGGATCAGACCTTAAAGGTGCCCCTTGTACGTAGTAGTTCGTACTAGTACATAAAATTTGTTCATGCGAGGATAAAAAGTAACATTAAATATTGGAGATTTATCAAGTGTAATAACGTTAATTACACTCCATTCCCCCCCCAGGCGAGGCTATCCTGATCGTCCTGACCTGTGGACCTGGCGCTGTAATCATCAAAGCCAGGACGGAGCACGGAGCGTTGAATTTCATTCCCGTTGACTCCTGTCCTCATCGTTCTCTTCGAAGTGGTGCAGTTTATTCGGACTTGAGCACCAGTGCTAGTACATTTTGGTAGGGTTTGGTCCTGAACGAGGGGCTCTAGTGTGGTAACTGGAATCATCCCAAGTCCAAGTGACCTGTGACGCCGAGTTTGACACTCATCCTTCATCTCCCTTAGAGAAGCAATCCCAGATGCGAGGTGTAAGCAGAGATGGAGGAGAATCATAGAATATTAGTACATACACATACCAAATTTGTTTCGGTGTTGACAAACAATCCAGTCAGTCCTTTGGTTAATTTTAATCCCTGATATTAGTCTACACAGGTAACGCGTGAAGAAAAGCCAAGGTCTCAGAAACGGCGGGTTCCTTGAGACTGAGGACGGAGGAAAGAAGGGAAGGAACAAGAGGATAGTGTACAAGCGATACTTCATACATCGAGATCAACCAGTCGCGACCGAGACTACAGGTACGAAGTACAACCCCATAGCGCCCAGGGTCCTGTAATATTAAATCAGAGCACATCAACAATCAATCCAGGCGAGGTACCTGGACTGGTCTCAGTGCTCTCTTTTTGGCACTCAATGCTCAAGTCCCTCTTTCCTCCTGCCAGCGCTGCTACGGTGCCACTGCCAACATTCAGTCAGTGTCAACGATCGCCCCAATTGACAGGTTTTCCTGCCTTCTTTAGCGCACGCCAGACTTCAGATTGATTTGATGCTTGCCGGTGTCTGGGCTTCAAATGCTCGATCAACCCCTTGTTGATTGATTCATTGTTGTCTCCGTTCTCTCTCCTCGATCCACCTTCATGTTCATTCTCATTTTATTTTCCCTCTAATTCAACGGCTTTCCCCATTTCTGACAACCTCCCCTCCCCCAATCTCAGCCCAGCCAGCTCAGCCCAAGGCCAAGCCCTCTTCAGTCCGCCAGCTCACCAACTTTACCCAAAAATAGGTGGCTCGGCCAGTCGTGCCTCTTTCTGAGGTCTTCTCCTTGCTGGAACCTGCCTGCTGCGCCGACTTCCATCAATCCTGCTGCAGCCCGTTCTCCAACTCGCCATTCACCATCGTCTCTATCCGTGCCACCGTGCCACCCACCCCCCGACCCGACTCTCGCTCGCTCCTCCAAATACCCGAACCAAACGTCGTATTTCGGGGGCTGAAATCATTTCACACTTCTCTACCCCCCCAAAAACACGAAGACGCCAACAACGACCGAACTCGACAAACATTTCTCCATCCCACTGGAGCTGGCCCCTCTTTTCGTCCATTCTCATCCCTTACTCCCACCCCTCCTTGCCTTGTACCCGAAGTTATTTCTCGTCGAGCCCCAGCTCATGCCGAACCGTCGACCACATCGTAGCCACATTCTCGAGACGTGTGGCTAGAACGGAGCCCGAACCCCATCGCCCTCGACCAGCGTTGCCCCCCCTGCCCCCCGCTTCCTTCTCTTGGCTGATCGAGCTATCTCCCTAAATCAACTCAATTGAGTTGACCGCATCACGATGGCTTCGGGGTACGGCTCTGGCGCCCCTGCCGATCGGTATCATGGCGGTCCTCCTCCTCCTCCCAGCTTGGATGTCGGGTACCCAGACGACAGGAATTGGCAACAGGGCGGTCACCACACGCCGGACAGATCTATGGCCTCGCCCACCCTCTCGCCCAAGCCCAACGCAAACAACCAACCCGGCCCTCCACACCGTGACTGGAACGCAGAAGACCGTCAAGTCGCCAACCGAACTCACCCGCCCCGACAGAGATCTACGCGGTCAGCGAGCGGCCAGGTCCGAATATGCGAAAAATGCGGTCTACCATTGACCGGCCAGTTCGTTCGCGCTCTGGAAGGCACATATCATCTAGATTGCTTCAAATGTCGTGTATGTGGAGTCTTGGAAACCCATTTCCCCCTGACTGGGAAACCGCCCCTTTCCCCCTAGTCTCCCCACCTCTCCTCTCTCTCGATCACGATCAGCAACTCTACCCACCTTGCCCTCCCCTCTCGTTATTGATCTACATGTATTTTGATTTCCTAACTTCGGGCGTCTCTCTCGCTTTCTCGGTATAGGACTGTGGACAGATTGTCGCCTCGAAATTCTTCCCCGTCGACGATGAGAATGGCAACGGCCAGTACCCCCTTTGCGAGACTGATTACTTCCGACGTCTGGGTCTCCTCTGCTACCAGTGCGGCCAAGCCCTTCGTGCCTCTTACATCACCGCTCTCGACCGCAAATACCATGTCGACCACTTTACCTGCTCGGTGTGTCCAACAGTATTTGGCGCGTCGGATAGCTACTACGAACACGATGGCCAGGTATACTGCCACTACCATTATTCGACCCAGTTTGCCCAGCGGTGTAATGGCTGCCAGACTGCCATCCTTAAGCAGTTTGTCGAAATCTTTCGGAACGGCCAGAACCAACATTGGCATCCAGAGTGTTACATGATCCATAAGTTTTGGAACGTGCGTTTGAGCGAATCGAGCCACCCCCCGAAAACCCTCCAGGCTCCCGAGGATAATATGGGTCGTGACCTAGTCAAGGAAGAGGAGGAGCGCATGGAAGAAAAGGTGTATCGCATCTGGAGTGTGCTCTCGGCCTTTGAAGAGTCTTCAGCCGCCTGCATATCAGACATGCTTCTACACGTGAGCAACGGCGCCTTCTTGGATGGTGTTCTCGTAGCCAAGCGCTTCATCTCCCATGTCGAGGTGTTGTTCCGTTCCATGGATCGCTTGAATGCCAATATGAACAATCTCAACATCAAACGTAAGTACCTCGTGTCAATCTCGATGTCTTGGTGCTCCTGCTTTAACTCCCTCCTTCCACCCTCTCTCGTTCTCGGCAAGTTAACACTCTCCTAGCAATGTCATATGGCAGGGAAGCTAAACTGCTCTGCAAGAAGATTGTTGCCTTCTTCTCTCTTCTATCAAAAGCCCAAGATGCCGAAGCTAAGAAGGTCGGCGTGACGCAAGAGTTATTGTCTCTGGTCACAGGCCTGGCTCACTATCTTAAACTTCTTATCCGCATATGCCTCCAAGGCGCACTAAGATTAGAGCAGGAATCGCGTTCGCCGGACGGCCTCTACCAGTTTCTCGACGACCTTAGCGACCTTGAGTCTCTCAGGCTAGAAGACAACTCCCTCCAGGTGCTTAACGGATCCTCCAAACTTTCCGCCAAGGACTCGGATCACTGCGCGCTGTGTGGAAAGTCAGTCGAAGACGAGTGCGCCCTGAATGGAAACTTGCGATGGCACATTGCCTGCGTTGGATGCACCCGGTGCGGAAAGGATCTCGGTCGAAGACTGCAGGAGGCTCGGTTTAACGCCTTCGATAAGATGACATACTGTAGCAACTGCATTGCCATCAACACCGAGGAGATGCCGCCGTTTGAACACATTACCAAGTTGCAACAATACGTTTTCCTTCTCAAGGTCGCGCTAGCGAGACTTCTAGACATGCTTCGAAGTTCAGGCGTCATCCCTCCTGCGGAGGGTCCTGGAGCGAATGGCCATGGTGTGCCGGACGGGTATGGTGCTTCGACGCCTTCAGAACAGACTGGAGCGGTCCAGAGGACCCCGCTAGAACAGAGGTCGAGAACATATCCGGGAGCCGGGGAGAAAGACAGGAATCGCGAGTCAACCTACGAAAACACCCTGAACGACGTTAGGCGATTGCGCAGTACCCGCCTCGACAAGCATCTCTCGTCAAGTTTTAGGAAGGCTAGGACGTCGAGGATCATGGACGGCCCCGAGGGTCGCAGTGTCCGACCTGGATCGGCTGGCGGAGACGAACAAAGTCGACCTGGCCAGCAGTTTCATATTGTCGAGGATCGGAATGCCAACGACGCGGGAACGACGGATACGATGTTCGGAAATAATGATGCACTCACACTCGACGATATCCCTAGGATAGTTGCCGCCGAGCAAGTCCGGGAAAAAGCAAAGCCCACGCAACAAGGTCTTTTCAGGTCGGCAAGCGCCGCCGTCGGAAGGCCAGGAGGTAACCACCAAAGATCTCTATCGGCTGGAAGAGATGAGGACAGAGGTATGAGCGACGCGATACCTCAGCGAGGCGGAAGGCGATTCTTCTCGGAGCTCTCTGGGCTGGAGTACTTTATCGTTAGGCATTTGGCGGTCTTGACCATGCAACCGATGCTTGGTGATGAATTCCCGCTGGAGGAACTTTTGAGCTTTATTGAATCACGGAAACCCACGACATTCTGGAAGAACCTGAGCAAGGCATTCAAGAATGACAAGAAGCCCGTGAAGAAGAAGGGTGTCTTTGGTGTGCCGCTCGAGCTGATAATCGAGCGCGACGGGGCGGATTCGACGGACGGCGTTGGCCCTGGTGCCCTCCGGATCCCTGCGGTCCTCGACGACTTGATAAGCTCGATGAGGAAGATGGATCTATCGGTGGAGGGAGTCTTCCGCAAGAACGGAAACATCAAGAAGTTGGGAGAACTCCGCGATATCATTGATAGGGATGGATCCGATGCTGTCAACTTTATGGAACAGCCCGTAGTGCAGGTGGCGGCCTTGTTAAAACGGTATCTCCGTGAACTTCCCGATCCGTTGATGACCTACAAACTGTATAGGTTGTGGATTGCGGCCGCCAAGATCCCCGATGACGACAAGAGGAGGCAATGCCTTCATTTGGCCTGCTGCCTGCTGCCGAAATGCCACCGCGACGCGCTCGAGATCTTGTTCTGTTTCCTCAAATGGGCCGGCTCCTTCCATCAGGTGGATGACGAGTCAGGTTCTAAGATGGATATTAAGAATCTGGCTACTGTCATCGCCCCCAACATTCTCTTCGCCAACGATAAAGCTCCAGCTTTGGACAGCGACCACATGTTTGCTATTGTGGCTGTCGAGACCCTAATCAACTATCTTGAGGAAATGTGTCTGGTATGTGGCTTTTTTTCTTCTCTTTTCTCTTTTCTTTTCTTTTTACCTCCTCCCTGGTGTCACTCACCCCCCTTTTCTTGTTTCCTATTTTCAAGTCCTTAATCGCTAACAATAAACTAGGTGCCCGACGAACTTGCGAGTCTTGCCAGCGACCCCTACCTCTTCGGTGGAAACGGGGAAATCACCACAAAGGAAATCCTAAAGAGATTCCAAGAGCTGCAAGGCCAACGTCCCAACCCGGCCATTTCAGATATCAAAGAGGTGTACAATAGGCAAGACATGTCGACGCGGCCACCACCTAGGAGGGTGGATACAGATCCTTCGCTTTGGCAGCAAGAGAGCAGCGCGCGACCGATGCAAGAACCCTCATTCACGTACCCTAACTCTGGCCCGGCAACCCCTTCGGGCGAGCCATGGCGGGGCCGCGAAGAACCCGGCCATACACATATGTCCCCGTATGCGCAGAAGCTTGATCATTCTGAGCCGCAGCTTGCACCCCCTAACCATGATCTCAACCAAGGAAGGGAGTGGCGCAATTCGGGATGGGGCAGACAGGGCAGCGGCGTGGCGATGGGCAACTAACCCCGGTCTATCTTCTCCCAGCTCTCCACCAAATCAAATGAATGGGCTGTCGTACGCGATGCGAACCAAGTTAAACGCGCCTCTCTCGCCGCGTAACCACCACGAACCACCTCCTTCTCCGAGTTCCCACGTATATCCAACACGATCTCGCGCTTGTGGGGCAGACCGGAGTCGAATACCCTACCGCTCGTAGTAGACGCCTTTTGCATTGTTTACGGAGTTTTCTTGACCTTCACAGAAGCAACCAAAAGCCTTTTGATGTTGTCTTTGTTTTTGTTCGCTTCTTCTTCGCAAACGCACAATACCTTTAACTTGGCTGATTCTGATGACCTCTGGAATGAATGAGCGTGCCTTTTGGGACCATGATGGTTTTTTTTATCTCTCTTTTCTTTTCGAAATTTCTTACTCTTCTTCTAGTTTCGTCTCTCTACTTTCTCAACTTCTGTTCTATCTGGGTTTGGGCTTCTGCTGCTATTTTTGATAGGCTTCTTGTTACATTTTATGGTGAGAAGCAGGTTTTCCTTTCATTTCTTCCATGTGACACGCACATTTGCAAAACCCGGTTTTGTTTGTTTCTAATTCCCCCCTTTTGTTCTCTTCTTTTTTCTCATATATCCCGACACCCAGGAGCGAAGTACAGATGGAGAGGGGCAAACTCATACATTAAATGGCGAATGATGTTGAGCAAGCAATAGTAGCTTAGGAAAGTCATGAAAACAAAAAAATTCGTAACTTTTTTTCTGTCTTTTGTTTCTGAGATGGGACTGGGCCTGCAAAGTCGTCTCCTCTAGGGATGTTGCTGCCCTTTCCCAAGGACTCGTTCTATATTAGAGTAGTTAGGGCTGATCTTGGAGAACTACTTGAATAGTTAAGAACATGAAGGATTGCTTTTTCTGTGCGGGTGAATGACTCCATGTAAACGCGCCTAGGAACTCTTTTCGTTGGAACATGCGGCCCGTTTGAGACTTGCGTCCGATCTTTTTGTCATTTGTGTTTTACCATTAATTAGAATGTATATTACGGTTCGAAAGATATTCTGAAGAAAATAAGCGGCGGAAGAGCCTCAAAACAGAAACGCCCAACAAAATATATCCTAGAATAGACGTGATATACAGCCCCGCCCAAAAAACCCTCCTCTTAACATGGTCCCAAGAACTCATACCACCTTCCTTCGCCAATTCCACTCTTTTCTAACCTTATTGCGCCTTGGTCTTCTTCAAGGCGGCAACAGCAGCGCCAAGCTCCTTATTCGTCTCAAGACACCACTTGACCCCCCTCTCGATACCCTCGCCGAGCGGTACAATAGGCCTGTAAGCAAGCCTCTGCTTCGCCTTGGTGATGTTATAGTACCTCGTCATGGACGAGTAGATGATGCGCTGGCGGTTAAAGGTAGGCGGCTTGCCAATAATACCAAAAGCAATCTCGCTCAGCAAGCCCAAAAAGATGCCGATGTCGGTAGGCAGCTTCCAAACGCCCTCAAGGCCCTTATCGTTCCCAGCAGCCTTCCATATAGCCCTAGCAAAGTCCCAAAAGTACACGGGGCTATCGTTGGTAATGATGAAGGCCTCGCCGTCGACGCGCTCGGTGTCGAGGGGGATGGTGGGGATGAGGCGGTGGGTGGCGAGCAGGCGCAGGGCGGCGAGGAGGTGGGCGTGGGCGACGTTGACGACGTAGGTGAAGTCGAAGAGGTTGTTGTTGTCGCCGACCTGGACGTTGGTGCGGCCGTCGATGTAGACTTGGATCATGTGCCTGAGGGTCATGGTGTCGCCTTCGCCGAAGATGCCGGCGGGGCGGATGGCGGCCGTGAGGAGGTTGTGGGAGCCGGTGCGGTTTGCCTTGAGGACGATTTCTTCGGCTTCGGCCTGTGGGTGGAGGGTTTGTTTTAGTAAACAATGATCTCAAGTGGGAGCATAGAGAATGAATAGAAAGGCAAAAGGGGGCGGGGGGGTGGGTTATACCTTCGTCTCGGAGTAGTATTCGGTCTGGTGAACACCCCTGATTATGGGAAACTCTTCGGTGGCATTCCGCAGATCGCTCTTGTTATCCGACATGACACTCGCGGAGCTAGTATACACAAGAGCCTTGACGCCACTCTTGACGCAGGCATCGACGATGGTCTTGGTACCCTCAACATTAACCTTCTGGAACAGGGCATTGGCGATCTTGCCCTCAGCCTGGGGCGCAGGAGAGGCGGTGTGTATGACAATATCGGGGCGGACCTCGTCGAAGATGGACTGGACGGCCGCAGCGTCGGTGATGTCGGCCTCGTGGTAGGAGGGGCCGTCGAGGCGGTTGCGCACGCACCTGAGGTCGATGACGGAGACGGTGGCGATCCAGGAGGTGAGGAGGAGCTTGACGATGTGGTGGCCTAGGAAGCCGTTGCCGCCGATGACGAGGACTTTGCCAAGGTGGGCTTTCTTTTCTTCTGTTGTTTGAGCCATTTGGGGCGGTGGAGGGGGGTGAATGGTTCTAGATCTGCGGCGGTTTCTCTTTAGAGCTGTAGCAAAGCTAATTTTGGGGGGGGGGGGGATGTTTGGAGGATTGCGGACGGGAGGCGGAAAGGTGTTGTTGGATCAATTGATGTTGAGGTGAGGTGTTCACGGGAATCTGTAAATCGTTCGTTGTCTTGATCCCAGGTTGCCAAGTTCCCAACTCAGGGTCCCCAACTAATAATTTCCTGGGGTAAATGCAATTGACGGTTGTTGTTGGGTCTTGTCGATTGCCATCTGCCATCTGCCAATCTGCCATCTGCCAATCTGCCATCTGCCAATCTGCCATCTGCCACATTCCACTTGCCATCTGTCCTTCTCCTGACACCTGATGTCAAGAATTTGGAGAGAGCAATTTGTGACCCCACCACCATTTCACATTTTGCATGCTGCAACTTTGACTTCAACCAATTTAACCCCACCAATCCAAGGCCGCCAGGCACAGAGACGGCTCACCATGATTCCACAACAGACACACACGCACGCACCTGGACTCTTGGAGTGGAGGACCGGCCTGCCGCCTGGAACCGAGACCTTGATGAAGTCTCTTGATTAGACGGACCATCAGGTTGGCAACCGCACTAAAAATGATCTCAACCCTCCGGTTGGCCACAGGCCATGGCTACCTAGTGGAGAGGTAGCACGAGAGTTGCGACTAGAATGAACGCGGACTCTTTGATCTAAGACACGTCGCAGCTCTCAACGCGTCTTTGCCTTTGTTCGGAGCATTAACGACATCCCGCCATCTCGACCACTTCAATCGCTTGAAGTGAATAGCGGGCCCCCTCATAAATCCAGAGATGGCCGTGGCCAACTTCTGCGAAACACCTGATCGTTGATGGCACCCTCATGCAAATCCCGTCATTTCTGCTCCCTTCCCTCTATTTACGCTAAACTACCCCACTCGTTGTAAATATACATTCATCACTCTTGACGACGATATCGAAGCGAAACTCCGTTCACCGAAACCTTAATTCCAGGACACCGTCGCGGGGCATTCACGCGAAGTTCACACACAAACTTCTTTCGCCATGGTTATATCGTGTACGAACGCTTTGGCCAATACCGTTTCCCTTGCGACAAGCCATGGATCGTAGGGAGGATGATGTCGAGATTTTGGTCCATATATCGGCCCCGTGCACCCCCAGGGACGATGCGCGCTACCGAAGCCTTGCCGCTGGCTATCTCGACTTCGTGCCTGCTCGTGTCACAAAACTGAACGACGACGACAACGACAACGACGGCAAGGATGTCGCTCAAGAAGCGGCTGCCACGCCTGAGCTGGGGAGTATCCACGTCGCCTTCTCCTCCGACACCGGGTTCTCCCAATCTTTCGACCACGGCAGCTTCGTGCACACTTCTCCCAAGAGGCACGGACTACTTCCAGGGCAAGGAGGCGACAGTCTATGCGGCAACGAGGTCCCGAGCTCTCAGCCGCTTAGCAGTCAAGATATTATAGAGGAGGTTCCGGACTCGTACCCTGCCTGCTCCGTGGCCGTGGATATATTCTGCTCTCCGACGCGCATTCTCGAACATTACCTACAGCAGATCAAGCCAGCAGCTCGCCCAGTTAAGCGGCCACTTGAAAATGTAGAAGAATGCCAACATGAGCCAGATAGCATCGCTCCTCGCCCCGAAAAGGTTGCAAGGTTTCATCAACCCGAGCAGATCCACCGGCCACCCACCACCGCCCCCCACCGGCCACCCACCACCGCCCCCCTCCGGCGTCACCAATCCGACCAGGGCGCCTTCAGACCCAAAATTCCTCAACCCACCCGGAGCATGAGCGAGTCCCTACTCATGCTAGACGAGCCCCCAGCAACTATAAAAGACATCCACCCGGACACCCTGGACATCTTCCCTCCCGAGCCGCCCATATCCGAGGCTACCATGACGCCCGCCTCGCTCCTCACCCCCCGCCTTCAGAATCTAGCGCGGCACCTCGACCTCGACAAACGCTACCGCCCGGACACCCTAGTAGACCTCTCCCACCGTCCCTTTGAGCGCGGATACTGGCTCCTGGACTGCTCCTCTTGGGACGTCGAGTCGCGATGGCAGGCGTGGGTCTTTCTTGCCCACTGGATCCGGAGTGGTTCCGCCGGCTGGGGCGTCTGGTGTCGCCGGGACGAGGCGCTGGCTTGGATACGCACGTACTGCTGGGGCAAGATCGCTGGGCATATGTACTTGCTGCTCTATCTTGCGAGTGTTAGGAAGCTTAAGTATATGGATATATATTGGATAGGCGATGATGGGGAACCTAAGATTGTGGTGGCTGCACGGGGGAGGAGAAATATCGGCGAGGGGATGAGTATTGGTTGAGATACATATATATCGGGGGCCATCGTTTCCTCTTTATTTCCTTT
>PGIR01000297.1:0-31376 GCA_002812735.1 Scedosporium dehoogii
CCCCCCCCCCCCCCCCTTCTCCCTAAAATGCCGTCCTAACCTCAAAGAAAGCTATCTACCGCTTATCCCCAAGTACTACACTACCACTAAGAAGAAAACGGAGAAGGGGAGGGAACTTGAAAAGAGAGAGTTCCCACTTATCATAATACTTCGTAATGGACCAGACCCGCCTACCGTCACCGCCCACAACGGACCGCACCCTGCCTGCTTGGGAAGGAGGGAAATAATAAAAAAAATCCCACGCCTTTGGTCCCATTTCTCTTCCTTTATTGCGTTTCGGCTTTTCTTTACCTAAATCGGCGGTAGCGTGATATTAGTTTTCTCTCTTACTCGGCATTAGAAAAGGAATAATAGGAAAAGGAAAAGGAAGAAATAGAATACAATCAAAAATACTTTTGAGTGGTTGCTCGACACGTGCTACCAGCTCAATGCGAGCCACTGCATATGTATTTTCGTATCATCGAACAAGGAGGCAAGCAAACCTGCCTGGGCGCCAAACGCTGTCATTGGGGGGGAGAGAAAGCCCTGGGCTTGGTTGCCCTCACCCTTCCTTCACCCCCCACCACTTCGTTTACTGGCTGGGCTTTAATCCTTGGACCGGTCCTGTCCGTGACAAAAATGCAACTGCTTCCCCCTCCCCGCCCCAAGCTACGAAGTACACCATAGTACGACGTGACACTTTCCCGCCTCCCTTCCCTCCCCCGGGCCTTTTCCTTCCCTCCCTCAAAAGCACTGTCCTCGCCTATCTCCAATGAGAAAGAGAGAAAACGGGGAGCGGGGACCGGAGGGGCTTCTTCCCCTAGTGGGTATGGGAAACAATAGGGAAGCAAAAAAACACATGGTCCGACATCCGGCTAGTACACTACTTCGTAGTAAAGTGCGCATCCCCCGTAGCGTATCCTCTAGCCTGGAAAAAGTCGGGATCCCGCAGCCTAGGGAGATCCTTTTTCATGGCCCAGGGGAAAGGGAAAGGGAGCTACGTTAGGCGGTCTGATGAGCCCCCCCTCTGCCCCGTAACCGTGTAGAGCCTTGCCCCAAACCCATTAATCGGTACCGTACGGTGAACCTTTGAGAAGCGCCGAGGGAAAAAGAGGCGTTTAAAGCGAATGCCCCGACCAATGCTGGAACAGGAATCACCCGACAATGTACTTCGTACTTTCTATTATTACTCTTTTAGCCCCCTGTTTTTGGGGGCCGAAACTGGAGAAGAATGAAATGTGGATAGAGAGCAAGGCCAAGAACTATCGAAAGCCATCCTGGGAAGAAGCAATGCTTCGTCGTCGTGCATGTCCCGTACATAATCCGGATGTACCCAGACGCCGGGCGGAGTCGTTAATGGCCCCATCGTCGACGTGGCCATTGTTGCTGGATACAGCACAGCCCAGCCAGACGCCGCACTTCGGTGCCGCATGTCCTGCTGACTCGGATAGAAAATTGGAACAAATATGCGGTCTTGGGTTCACGGCAGCCATGTTGTTAGCAGAGTGACTGCCATCTTTGCACGTAACATCAAGATGTAAAACTAGATGACAACTGCACAATAAAATTACAAACGAGTAAGTACAGATTGAGATTAACGGGCAGCGTATCTCGTCAAAAAGTGCCTGGAGAAAATGAGAACTCCCGGAAGCCCCTCTCAAGCTCCTTGGAGTACAAGTGAAAAAAGCCGCCGAGGTGTGGTGCGGGCGGGGGTTCTGGCATGTACATACATACATGCACATACCGGCATCGAGGAGAGGGGGGGGATGCGGCGGGCTCGCTAGTAAGAAACGCAGTAAGCGGTCAAGTTCCGTCCTTTCCTGGACAGTTGTGCCTTGTTTGCTTAAACTTCTTCGCTTGGGTTTCGTCCCTCGCTCTCTCCACATAGACCGCATGGTTAGTAGCTCTAAGGGCGCCGTTTTCACCGAATCCCCCTGAAGGGCACACAGACAATGACGGCAGAAAACGCGTAACATTGCCCGTCCAGCTCCACCCTTCCTAAGTGCACTGTACACAGCACCCCGACCAATGGCCCAGAGACAACAAAGACAAAACGCCAGCTTCAGTGCCCAACCATGATCAAAACATGTAGATTCATTCATGTCAAAAGTATTTCGGGTACCAATCATAAGATGATAGAAGTAGATATAACAGAATAATTAAAGAGAAAAAAAGAAAAGGCAAAATCAACCACGCATACAAACTCGTTGCCGTGAGGCAGACAAATCTTCCCGTTTTAATGTTGCCCTGGGTTGACATAAGAGACTGGAGTGAATTTGAATCATAATCAGAGCTGGACAAGAAAAGAAAAAAAGAAAAAAAAAAAAGAAAAAATAGTATGAAGCCAAACTGAAAATATGACCAGACATACGTAAACATAATAAAGATGTGCGGTGAAAGAAACAAGCTCCAGGCGCAATAAAATAAAAGCAAAGAAACAGAAATCACTTTGCCTCCATGCGTCAAAGTCATAGAGAAGGGATAAACACGATCCCTCCCCATCCCAAATCCCCCTGCTGTTGCTCTTTCCTGGGTAATTTTGTTTTTTGGTTGGAATATTCCATCTCATCATCGTCGTTTGTTGCCAAACTTCGCGTTCTTCTACCCCCGACTGCAGAAGACGGGGGAACTCATATCAACTCCGAAAGCAGAAACCATACACTGAGAAAGCAAGAGGAACGAATGAGGCTCCTCAAGCATGAAAGGACTGTTCCGCCGGTATCTCGCTCGAACCAAAAGTAAAAGAAAAGAAAAGAAAAAAGCGAGAAAAAAGAGAAAAGGAAAACGGCCCCAAAGTTCGAAACAACGCAAGACGGCTAATGAGTAAATGCAGTCCAGCAGAGAATAGCAACCAGGGGTATCTTTCCATTATACCAGCTCCTCTCGTACATAGCAATCACCTTCATTAACTTCCCTCTCTCCCTCTCTCGCGTTCGGTCTTAGAATAGGAAAGTTGTCGGTTCTCGTGTGGTTTAACGTGCACCCCGGTCGAGTCGACCAAGCATGTTCCGGTCCATATCATGCCCCGGCGAGTCCCCAAGGATACTCCTCACGCTCATGACAGAAGAAGGGCCACCGGCCGAAAGTGGCGAAAGGGCCTTCGCTTGGGGTGTCGGTGTCGTGCCGTTGGTCGAGTTACCGTTGTGGCCGTTCGGCGCACTCGTGTGCGATGTAGCGGGCGATCGTTGAGGCGGTGTCGGTCCGGTAGAAGACACGGGAGGAGTATGCGTACCGGCAGAGCTGCCAGGTGGTGCAGGGAGTGGACCTTGCGAAGGGTAGTATTGACTCCTGGGGCTGTTGCTGCCAGACACAGGAGATCGTCGCCAGGGTTCCTCTTCTTGACCGTTAGGGGGCGGGAGTCGTCGTTCATGTCCCTCTTCCGATTCTCGCCTTCGACGCCTTCCACTCGCAGAAGTAGCATCCGACTCGGCGTACGGCGAATGCATATCGGTTGGTGAACGGACTGGCGGAGGGTAGTAGGGCGGCTGGTTCTGCACAGCCGGCGCAGGCGGATACGGCGCTCCCTGAGGCGCTCCGGTTGGTGGAGGACCGGGAGGTGGCGGCTGTTGGCCAGAGGGGGGAGGAGGATGCGCACCAGGCCCTTGAGGCAAAGGTTGGCCGTAAGCACCATAGAGTGGTGTCCCAGCAGGAATGCCGCCGGGAACAGCAGAAACGTGGACAAAGGCCGCAGAGCTGCTGGAAGAAACAGGCTGGAAGATACACTCCTGGTTCATTCTCGTACAGTTTACGCATCGGCCGCCAGGGGCGTTCTGGTAACCGCTGCATCGAATCTGAACAAGACGCATCAGTATACGATCCAAGTCAAACAACTTACACCCCTGTTTTCTCGCGCACACCAAGGATAACAACCCACCTTTCGCTTTCGACAGTACCGGCACGCAATCGAGGTTCGCTGCCTGGGAGCAGCTTGCTGCATTTGCGGGGCCTGCGGGGGCGGAGGCCCTTGCTGGTAAGGAGGATAGCCGTTTCGGCCATTGACATAATCAGGCTCGTAGGGACCTCGGGGAGGATAGTTGGGATCATGCCTCGGCGGGCCATGGTCACGGCGGTAGTCGTCGTGCGGAGGCGGCTGACCTCGTCCATAATCTCTCGGATAGTCGGGAGGGGGGTGGCCGCGGTAGCCGGAATAATAAGGATCGCGATCGTAAGGCGGTCGCTGCTGGTAGTAGTCGTCCCTGCGATCGCCTTGGCTGGGATAGCTTGGAGATCGAGCATCCTGATGGGGAGGCTGGAGAGGTGGTAGTGAGGAAGGGGGACCACTCTGGTGAGATGGATAGCCATTCGAGCCCTGGGGCGGAGGTGGCGGCGGACCTTGGCCGTAGCCGTTGGTCGGCGCTGGGAGAGGACTGTTGTAGCTCTGATGCGAGGGGTACCCGTTGCCTGGGTCGCGGATCGGAGGCAACGTCACAGGCGGCTGAGAAGTCTGATGGTGCCTCGAGCGGTCGTCACCACCAGCTGGCGGGGGGTACTGGTTGCGGGGAGAGCCACCTTCCATTCCATGATGAGGAGGGTACTGGTTCCTCGGGGATTCCCTGCCTTGCTCACGTTGCGCCATACTTGTGGAGGTAAAGTGTGGCATTGATTCTTCTAAGGAGCCGGCCTAGGCGAGGATTTTGAGGTCGGCTCTGCTTGCAGGTTCTCCAATACCCAACACTGTGATGATACAGGCTCGGGCCGCGGGTTAAGACTTCTAAGAACAGTATTCCCTGGGCACCGGATTTGAGGGTAACTGGTCGGCTGAGAAGCCCGCCTCAGCTATTAGTTAGACGGCGCGCAAATATCGATGTGAGATTGTGGTAAAGCGGTAAAGTTTTTTTCTTCTCCAGATTTCAACAAACCAAGGCGGTACAAAGTGCTGCTGCTTTCTGGAGAAAGAAAAAAAATGAATGTTGAAAGAGAGAGTGTGGTGCAAAACAATGCGTGGTGGAGAGAGGTGGAAGGAGTTGAGGTCCAGATGTGGAGACTCACAGCTAGGAAAAGGTCGATGAACAATAGGAGGAGTGCAACATGAAAGGAGAGGTAAAGGAGGGAATTAAGGAAAAGGGAATGGTGGCGGATGCGGCTGCAAGAAGGAGGGAAAAAAGAGGGCGACGATTAACTTGCAAGAAGAACCGACAACCAGGCCACTCGATGATGAGACTGACAAGACTCCAAAAAGGGATAAAAGGAAGTACTAGGTGAAATGGCAGCGGGAGGGTGGGAAGGTTATTTATTAAGACGAAAAGGACCCCCTTGACCTTGGGTGGGATGGGGAAGAACGAGGGAAGGTTTGGGCCCCAGAAGCGGTGGCGGAGAAAATAATACCACGGCTGTGGTATTTCGGCTTGATGGGGGGGAGGATGGGGGTGGACAAGGTCTCGTGTGTATCGACAGGGGTACGGGAGAATGGGAAGGGGGGTGTACAGTACAGGATTGTGCAGAGACACCCATAGAGACACCCACAGGCATGGTGGAAGGGGTGGAGACTGGAGAGGACTGGGACGCTGGAAAAGGGAAGGGTCGAAGGTGAAAGACGAGGAGTAGTGTACTTTGTACTAGTCACTAGTACGGAGTAGCATTGGGTCGGTCCGGGGGGTGAGCTTCGATCAAATGTCGACTAGGGTAGAAGGTACGGAGTACTTTGCAGCGGGAACACCCCTCTTTGGGCTGACCGCTGGAAAGTGACCAGTGGTTTGAAGGAAACGAACTCTCCTGCTAAACTACTTCGTGCTTGGTAGAGTGCACTACACTACTGCTACTTGCTTCGTACGCTAGTACGACGGGACCAGTCTGGGAAAGGCTGTCTGTTAAGGATGCACGTCTGCTACTATACGTATTACCGCTGCTACTTCGCTTCGTACTTCGGGGCTTCTCCTGCTGGCACTGGCCTGACACTGGGCAGTGGGGTAAATAGCAAGGGGGGCGGAAGGGAGAATGGGAAAAGCCATGTAGACTACCTCCGTAGGCTACATACTACCTGCGAAGTCAAGTGTGCAGAATGCAATGTCCCTCATCTACGTCAGACCAACCATCCACCCGTGCTGCAGAGTGTTATAGTGCGCAGTACGCGCTGACCTGACCCGGGCAGGAACGGCAGATGGGAGCGGCCCAGAAAGCTGGATTGTGGTGATCGGGGCCTAGCGCAGACCACGGGGCTAGTCTGACATCGTCGATGCGGTGGCATTCCATCGATTAACTCTACTCGAACTGGAACTGGCACATGCTCCTCCGCTCGTATCCTGGACACACTCCAGTGGTTGATGGGCTCCGCTTGGCACTCTTGAGGCTCGGGTTTCCTCTGCTTTCGTGAGAAAGACAATGTCATTTTTGCCTCTTTGGTACGCGCATGACACGAGGATTGAAAAAGACGAGAGGATAAAGACCAATACCGGTAACAGAAGATAGAAAATAAAAATAACAATTAAAAAAGAAAAGAAGAGAGGGAAAATAAAAATAAAAATAAAATAAAAAATTAAATAAGGGGAAGAGGAATGTCCAAAAGACACCGGATGTCGACTTAAATGGCCTCAGGAATTGTCGGTCTGTCTGCCCGTCTTTGGGCCTCGTTCCAAGAACTACATATTGCATCCCAGCCGTTCGTGATCTAATTTCATTAATTTACTAGGCCGGAAAGGGACGGTTGAGAAATCGCACACCTGCGGCTGGGCGCGGAAGGAAACGCAGGGAAGAGGGAGGGAGGGAAGGAAGGAAGGAAAGGCAAAGGGAAACAAGACAAAGTGTCGGTGCGGAGTCACGAAGATGCATGTTTTTAGAAAGAAGAAAAAACCGCGCGACTTTCCGGTCGTAGAAAGAAGCAAATAACCAACAACGGAATCTTGCCCGAGGAGGGAAGTGCAACCGGGCGGCGAGTGCCTCACAGCACGGTCGACGGCAAACTTCTGGTTTGCTGGCTGGCGCAGACGCAGAAGTGAAGGAACACAAGATCCATCGACTCGGTCAGCGGAGTCCAGAAGCTGAACTCGCATCCGAAGCAGGGACGAGTCTCTAGAGTGCCATATGGGGAAAATCGAGGGAGAAGGAGCCATGAAGTAAGATAAAGGTGCACTCATCCTCGAATGATTATCGGGCATCAAGAGCGGAAACCGCGATGGACGCTGGCAGGGAAGGTGAGACGAGGGGAAAGAAAGACATGGCGGACATGGGGGGTGAGACACTGCGACATGCGGCGTTGTGTTGGCGTCTGCGTTGACGTTCCTGGAACGCTGGCGTAATACTTCGTAGGTCTGGGTCAATTTAGTGGCCTGGCAGGGATTCGGAACTTGATCAAAGCCTTTACTTTTTACTTGCACCCTTCCGACTATCGTCGCTCAGGGTTCAATTCCTTATTCTCTTCTTAAATTCACCGGTCACATCATCGGTGATCCCATGCAAAAGCCCAAGATGCAATGAACCTGTGACCAGTGGGGATAACTCGCTCCATGCGATATGACGCTGCCGATTGGAGCCCCAGCGACGTTTAGAGTGCTGGACTGGCTGGAGTGCGCAGGTTTTAGTGTTCTATTGTACAGTAGCGTCCTGAACTCCAAGTATTTAGCCAACCAACAAGTTAAGCTGGGTGGAGTTCCCAGACGAGAACTTGGAACAGTCAACCGGGGTTGCAGTGGGACTGCGCCTAGTCCCGCCCCCCTAGACAGGGTCGCACAGTTGGCTTCGGTCACAGGATGGGTCGCATACAGAATCCGAGAAAGAAGAGTGGACACAGCAATCGGGCGATTTGGGTCGATTTGGACTGAGAACGATCGCATTCAGGCCTTCAAAGCCAGCATGGCTTCCTGATGTTTACATGACGAGGATGACACGCCCTAGAAAATAGAGTAAGGGAAGAATATAAGGATGATATCGTGCGGCGAAGCAAAGGAAAGAGATTAAATTAACAGCTTTGCGCCGCGACGCCACTCATGAGCGACGAAAAATAATACGCATTAGTTGATGGGATCTGCGTCAAGGTGTCTGCCTCTCTGTTTCTGAAGCAAACTTCGCCCAGAAAATCGACGAATATGTAGGGAGAATGGCAAGGCACCTATCCAGAACCTGAGGGATGAATCTTGCTGTCTCACGCAATACACGACCACCCGCGAGCAAACGATGACGTATCGTCCCACGTTCCTTGTTTGTCCTTGCTTTCCGTTTCCTGTATATTGTGGCAAGCATGAGTGGGTAGTGTACCCTATGGGTTCAAAGCGATTGATCTTGGGCCTTGCGGTTTCAGTGGGGAATTATGTACCCCAAAGAGTGAGACTGAAGGACAGACGAGAAGAAGAAAAGGCATTCCCCCATGTCCGCATGCTCCAAGCTTTCGTCCTTTTGCGTTTTCTACCCTGGATCACTTCGTGATTAGCTGGAGGATCAGCAGGCCCACCCCTCCTCTCCATACTTTTATCTCCTCGGTTCCAAGCCCAGATCTCTCCCATCAGCAAGGGCCAGGGTGACGAGCAGGTTTCACGGCCCCCCTCCCGCCAGCATGACCCTAAAAGGATTTCTCTTAGTTTAAAAAAGCCCGAAAAGACGGTCAGATTGTCGAAGGGGGGACTGAATAACGCAAGAGGGTTGGTTGGCTGGGCTAAATTCGTCCCAGCAAAAGGGTCAAGTGGGAATTTTTTGATGGATCCCCGGGTGACGGGAGTTGCCCGACCATGCCGGTGATTGGTTAGGCGGCGTGTTTGGCGCGGCGGTACCGGCGGGTTGGGAATCCATCGCGATTGGACATTGGGTTCTTCCCAATCCCCATTTAGGAGCCCGTTCTTTTTTCGAGGGCGGGAAAAAGGTCTTTCCTGGATTCAGCCGAAGCCCGAGGGCACTGATGTGGGGATTTGGCAAAAAAGGGGACTCGTCGCTGTCACACATACGAGGTGGGAAAGTGTGTGTGAGTGTGTCTGTGATGACATTGTGGTTCTTCTGTCTTGGAAAACGGTCGCCGAACCAAGACAGAGGAGGGTTTTGGTCAACCAACCAGGAATGGAAGTTTGAATCTAGCTTAGTTCTATGTTTTCTTTTCACTTTTCTTTTTGCCATAATATTATGTTAGACACTGGATGAGAGTGTTTCATAATCTTGCTCTTGAAGCCCGTATTCGCCGACACGAAAGTCGGATTTGTCCTCCAACACGGAACAGGATAGTGTCAACAAGAACCTGCCGTATTCCTTACAGCCGGCAAGGGCAAAGCCCAAGAGACACAGGTGAATCAGTAGGAATAGCTACAGGAACAGGCACGCTGTATCCCAAAGAAAGCCTTCGGTGGCCACCCAGGCCGTCTTGCTTAAAGAAGGCTACTCTTTCTGAGGCTTAGCTAGGCGGTACCAGTGCAAGCTGACTCGAACCAAATATTGGCGGGACGGCGGGGCATCCAATAGTGGGATAGAAACGAAACCCTGTAGAGCTTAAGAGTTGGCGAACTATCACCAAAGGCTATGTATGTAAATTCCGTACTCTTTCCAAGCCAGCGAAGAGTGGAGCGCCCGCCGGGAAGCCTACGATATTAGGGGATCTCCGAGGCGCGAGACACGAATATTGTGGGCCATTAGAGACGGGAGGGACAAAAAGCAAAGTAAATACCCATCATACGAGAGAGCCATGCGTTGACGAAAAGCAACGAGAGCCCGGCATGGCAGTCGGCGAAAACTGAGGCTGGACGAAACCTGTCGGTGGCGTTCATTTGGAAACCTGATGAAAGAACGAAAAACGAAAACGAAATACCAAAAATAACGCCTGATCCTTGCATGCTGAGATGAGGCGGCAGAGACGTGAATATAGGGCGAGCTGATGCTCATCTGCGAGAATCTGAGAGCAGCCAATGGATTCTCGTCATTGGGATCCATCCGTTTAATGAGAGGCATGCTCAAGATTGATACTCATGCGCCTTTCGCCTCATCATGGCAATGCTCCCTAATGACGCACCTCGAAAAGCTTCAGTATCATGTATTATTGCGAAGGGAATCTTAGCCTTCTCAGCTTCCACAATGGTGCATGCCCACCCAAAAATGCAGAGGGTACACGAGTAAATCCCGCCCCGTGACACATCGACGATGGGAGTAATCGCCCCAATCCTCTACCCTAGCGTGTGGATCGTCCCTCTCCTGCAGTTCGGCCCATTCCTGGGTCTCCGATCAGCTCTCTTTTAACCAGTGGTCCGTGGGCTTGTCCGTTAAAGAAAAGAGGGCCAAAAAAACCTGTTCCCCCCTGCCGAGTGCGGCCTTGAATCATGAACAAGTTGGGGCGTGAAATCTTGCAGTCACTCGCCGATCGTGCACCTAATTATTGAAGCCAGTAAATCAGGGAGTCACGATGATCATGCTTGGTCAAGCCTGGACTGTAGACACAAATGAAACTGTATTTTTAAGACCGCGTCTTATCACGAACTCGATTGATTGTTTGATTGCCCATTGCGAAAAGCAGGTGGAGAATAAGCCAAGAAAATAGCGTCACGGGTATCGAGTCCCCAGATCTGGCTGGCCAGGCATGGCCTGGCCCGCAAAACGTGACGGGACGTCCCAGAGCACTAAGTTCTGCACAGAGAATAATCAATCCGCTGGGTCATACGCTGGCAAGTAACCTGGAGTCTGAGAAGAACCGCCCACTTAATTGGGCCTAGCCTAACCACCCGAGAAGAGGCCCAGCAATTACTTTCCAAACGTGTCTATAAGTTTATTATTCTGGCTGTGCTACACGAGGATGGAAAATCACACGCATATCAAAGAGGATGGTGGAAAGAAATGGCTGGCCCTGGAGCTCGGCGGCATGGGGAAGCATGGGGAAGCACGGGGCATGTGGGCGGTGTGCGATCAATCTGGACGTTCCTCTTGCCGTGCCTCGGCTCGAACACCCTTCACACGTTTCGACTAGAAAACAGCAGGAGGTTTTTATTTCTAAAGTTAAAGCAATGGAAGGGGGGCGGTAGAGCCGTGCATACGCGGTTGGAGTGGGTTTCGATCGGGGAAGAAAGCGAACGTTGCCGTTTGCGTAAAAGCAAGAGCATTTGATCTTGGTGTGTGCGGCGCATCGATTTATTTTATTTTTGGATTCATTCGCACACGAGTGGGTTGGGACAAGAGAGGCAGGAAACAGCGAGATAATTCTGTTTTTACCAGTCACAGGGCCGTGAAGTTGGTGTTCTCTCTCAAGTACAACCCACTTTTTGGCGACATTCTTCATCGTCATCGTCCTGAGGCCTGGATCCTGGAGTACTCCGTACCTGAACAATATCGATCTCAGCAAGTGGACAGCCGGGCCAATAACCCAGGGCAGCTTGGCGGGAGCAGGGCGGGATCGGCTCCTACCCTGACGCAAAAAAGCATTGGGAATGATTTTCCCTTGTGACCTGTTTCGTTACTCTCGGCCCATTAAAAGAAGAAGGAGAAAAGAGAAAGGCTCGGATAAACTGCATGAAAAGAAATGGTGATCCCCCCATTTCCTACTTTATCGACCAACATGATTGGGGGTGGGATGATAGGCAGGGCCGATGTTCTTTTTTCGGCGGGAACTTCGGGAATCTGCAGTTTAGTTTGGGGGTGTGTTTTATTTTGGATCAGTGGGGGATGAAATCAATTGGACCCAAGAAATGGAGAGAACCCGAACGGAGAAGGGAAAGGGGGGCGGGACGGGGGATACGACGAGATTCAGGGTGCGGCGGCAGATCTGACATGGCGTGCCTGAAAATGAGTCTGGAGAAGGGCCGGACGGCAGATTTTCCATCTGGTCTTTTCTTTTCGTGTCCCCTTCTAGACCGCCCCTTTTCCTGATGGCTTGCTTTCTGTGGGGTGTACGAAGCTCGAGACTGAGGATGTTGCCATTTGCTCGGGATGGGATGGACTAGTTTATGAAGTACGGACGACAAAGAAGTTTTGCAATGAAGAGAGGCCAATTGATCAAATCGATATGGGATTTTAAGTCCGGGACCTTACGGGGAAAGAGCTAAGCTGCACCAATACCCATGTGCCCGCATCCTTCGTTCCTCGTGGCCGAGACTCCGGTGTGCATGGTCAGGCGAAGCATATGAAGAAGATAGACTTGGCCGAGCGTCACCCCGGAACCGTGGGGGATGATCCTCGACTCTAGTTTATGATCTTACACCAAAGATCCGGCCAAACAATGGCAACTGGAGATCTTTCCATCTCGTGCAAATCCTGTCACCCTCCAGTGGTCCGAGCACAGCACAGGTGCGCGTCGAATGCACGGCTGGCCAGACCAGGCCAGACCATCGTCGGTTGTGTCCCTCGCAGCTTGTGGAAGACCATCGCACTTCCGCCCGCCTCGTCTTGTCCGCCTCATTTACTATTCCACCAACAGAGTCACAGGCTAAATTCCTGGCCTAAACAGGTCGGACCTGGACGATGCAGTGCCCATGCGAAACTCGTTGAAGGGACAGGGAATCAAAGTAGGGGGAGGAACGAACCCAAACAAAATCCTAATATCACCCCGCGTCCCGAGCGCGGAGCGGGAAGAGAAGACGAAACGTGGGAGTTTTAAACCCCCGCGTAGCCCGCTCCCTTTCATATCTCGTCCATGGGCGTGGGAGTCGTGAGCAGAGGCACTTAAAAGGCAGCATTGAAGTTAACCCCCTCGTCTATCTCTGACAGGTTACGCCGCTTGAGCACGGCAGTGCTAGCAAAAAGGCCACATTTGGATTAAGTGAGGGGAGGGAAACTGAAAGGTCAAAGTGACCAAGGCCCTGTCGATTCTCGAGAAAAGTGTCAATCTTTCTCAAAATCGGGAGGCATCAAGTCGGTAGCTGATGAGCGAACATTGAAGTGTATCAAATCCTATTCTTATTATTGTTTACTGTCTGGTTGGCTTAAATATCAGTGTTGATCTGTGTAACTCTGTCCAGCATCAATTGACACTTTGACACATTCTCAATCCCCCGATCTTTTTCGAGTACCGAACCAACCCTGTCCTTCCCCTTCTTTTTGGCCCCCGTCCCGCTTCTTCTCCTCCTCTCCAATGAACTTCTGGACCCGCCTCGGTTTCGGCCTCTTGACCAACAGATGATTTCCCATTCTGCTTGATGACTAGAGAAGGTTTGCTATTTGCTCGCTCATCGCCCTCAACTCGTCCTTAGGACGAAATCAATCTCCCCGATCTATAGTTTTGAACCTCGTGAGCTCACGCTTAAGGGTCACGGGCGAGATGATGCAAACCCAAGATTGAAGCTTATCCGCACCTCCACACTCTGTACCGAAACATTAGGTTCGCTGCCGGGGAAAATTTTGTGGGGCCGAGAGAAGGCCATGGCGTTTCTACGTTTTACAGCTCTACCATGCAGGTGTCTGACAACAGCGCCCCAAAAAGCAAAGAAAACGAACATCGAAAGAAGAAGCCTTTTGGGGCAGGAGGAGCAGAAGGAGAAAAAGAAAATCATCCGCTGCTCATTTGGACCCACGTACTCAGTACAGTCTCCGAATCGTGTCCAGTCCCGAAACTATTTTAAACATGACTGCGTCAACTCACACGACAATCATCAAGTTGCAGGTCACTCCACTCCAAAAGGATTTTGTCTGGACGAACCATCTCGTCGTATGTTCTTACCCGAGGATCGCCAACAACCTTTCATCGAGGATCTTCGTGACATCCGGTTGATGGAGACATGCTCGACTTGGTTGACAGGGATGCACAGCTGGCTAGCATCCAGGACACCCTCAAATCTTCTCTGAACCAGAAAAGTAAAATGCAAATGGCTCAACGAGGCAGGCATTTATTTTCTCTTCATCGAAGACCACCCACCAACTCTCTTGAGTGTGTGTGCGACATTAAATATATCACAGCCGATATTGAGCTATATTGTACATCTAGGATAAATACTCAACACGGAGAGTCAATATGTCGGTTTTTCTTATTCTGAGGTTTGGAATCTAGGAATCCACGCCACGTATTCAAAAACGCTCCGCGGCCGCTCGCGAAATATGTCTCACCCGTCCTTTGTCCTTGTCCAGCCAGTCCAGACGAACCCAAACTCGGTTAATACGGGCCGACCAGAAGTTGAAGCAGCAGCTCATGCACGATTCGCCCCTTTGGGCCTGGCGGGACCCGTCGCGGAAGGGGCGGGGCGGGAGGATCCACCTCATCTACCCGAAGTCTTATTGTTATTGCTGGTACGAAAAAGAAAAAAAAAAAAAGAAGAAAAAAAGGCAAAATTACCACCGGCTTGGCGTCATTCGAGTCTGAGTCTGTCTGGGCGAAGAAGCATCGTGGCATCAGCTGAGAATTTTTCCAACATGATCGTGTGTCACGTCCCGGGTTCATGTTGAAATTTGTTATTATTTTCTGGCCTTATGTGTGTTGTAATTTTTTTCCTTGTTTTTACTTCTTCTGTTGGTTCTTTTTTTTCTTCCATCGTAAGTTTTGCGTTCCAGGAATGTGGCACGCAATCTCATTACCTCGGGAAGAGGCAGTGACATCGAAAACAAACCCTACGTTCTCCTTCGGGGTTAGGCTGGGTGCAGGCCCCGAAACGACACGTTAGCGCCACCGATGCTTAAATGCCCTTTTCTTCCCTTCCCGCCCTTTTACTCTTGCGACCGCTTTTGCCACAGGGGGCCTAAGGTCGAATTTTCCCGGGTCGAAAAATACCCCAGTTCCCACGCCATGACGGACCGCTGGCGACCTGCTGGCCCTGAATGAACCACGGATATGACTGGTCATCTACGAAGTATTTTGTGCGACATCCAAAAAGAATAGAAAAAGGAAAAGAACAGAAAAGCAAGAAAAGAAGGAGAAAAGCAAATGACGGATGCGATGCATCAGAGAGCGGAGTAGCCTATGCTAGTGTAATTATAACACGGGAACTCTCTTCCCCCTTGCCATCTCTGCATCGTCTTCGCCCATCCCGTCGTCACACCTTCATGTTTCCCAAAGTGGGTGGGCGGTTCGCGACATTCGGGCCGCAGATGGGAACGAGACTCGGTTGGTTCATCAATTTATAGTTTCGATTTCTTCAGTCCACGCCCTCCCTTTTTTGGGATATTATCGTAAGGGAGCCCTTATTATTTATTTATTCCTGTCTCCTTCGTACTTACCAAGGACGGGGAAAAAGGAAAGAAAAGGGGGAAGTTATATCTCGGGATAAAAGGGCGGGATGACGGGGATAAACGAATTTCGGTCATAACCGGGGGCCACCAACCAACCTTGCCAACAACAAAGAGGTTGCGGTGACATCAAATGATCCTTCAAGAGGAGTGCGTAAGAAAAGCGGTAATTTTGTGCCTCCCCCCCGCATGCTTCGCCCGTCAACCAACAGCGCAAGAGGTGTTGTTTCCTGTCAAGGGCGATTGCGAGTGGCGGGCGGTGCCCATGGTTATACCCTGCACGAAGAACAAAATCCCGTGCCAAGAATCCTTGTTTCTTGGGAACGCTCGCTCAAAACGAGAAACAAGAGAGGGAAAATATCCAGGGGTTTGGTGCCAACTGGCAACTGGCCATGCAAAAAGAAAACCCACAAGATGGACACGAGAGATGTGCATGTCGCAGGGGTCCCGTGTCATTGTCGTTTGTCGTCTAACGCCCTCTCGCCCGACCATGCCGTGTAATGCACACATATAACATCTACTCCGTACTGGCAGACGTATATGCAATCCCTTTTCACCTGCCTTGTAACCCTTCATGCCATTCAGGTGAGAACTTTGCCAGAAGGGAACGCGATGGGCGATTGGCCGGTCAACTCGCGGCATATTCTGTCTTGGTTCCAATACCCTCCCTCATTTTGTTTTCCTCGGTGTTGATGCACCCAACTTTGACATTTACAACCTGGGTTATAGCCAATCAACGGTGCCCTACGACGTTTGTCCCACGATGTTTCAAGCATGATCGTGGCGGGAGACACAGATTATCACACATGCCCTCAACAAACCTGCATGCCTCGCAGTCAAGGAGTCAAGAGCAAAAAAGCGGTCCCAAGATGGTTGCTTACTCCGTGCCCCGAGAGGAAAGAATTTCCAAGTCTGGCAAGATTGTAATTCATCGGTGTCTCTCTTGACGTAAAAATAGCATATTTTACCAAGTATGAACACCGAGTCTCAGTTCAGCCAAAGACAGGCTTAAAAACGAACGGCCAATTATTTCCTTTTCCCCAAGAACAAAAAAAAAAAAAAACGAGATTTGCGCAGCGCCCCGTTCTGGGTTCAAGTGTCCCAGTGAATCCGCACAGCGGAGCGGGCGGACAGGCCCGCACCGTTTGGGATCACCAATGACACCCGAGGAGGCAAGGGTGGCTGCAACGCGTACCCCTGCAACGGGCAGCGCTGGTGCAAAATGCATGAGACCTGCACAGGGGGCGGAGAAATCCGTAGTTTCCCGTCAATGCTCTCTTGTCTGTCTCATTTCATTTCTGCATTTCTTCTTCTTCCTTTCTTTTTCCTTTTCGAAAAGGATGACTTTCGAAAATGAGGCGTTCCTGGGAAGCGCTGGCATGCGACACCAATAAATAGTGGACGAGGCTTTTACTGGGTTGCAGGCGGGTACTTTGGTTTCGCCAACGTTCAATCAAAGCCCAGAGTTCACGTTGGAACACAGCGTCAGGCAGCCCGATTTTCCCGCCTGGCTGCAGCCACTACGGCTGCAATCGGCAGAGAAGGGGGGAAAGGAAAAGGGGAAAGGAAATCCCAAGGGATCAAAGTGCATACGAAGTGGGAGGTGTGAGGCCGGAGGAAACTTACAAAGTAGATAGAAACTCCGCGAGGCGGGGGTAGAAACGAAGATTTCAGGCGCAGAACGAGACATATTAACTGCGATATTTCATTCGCAGTGGCGGAGTGCCATCCATTGTCCGCTTTATTATTGATTTTCGGTCCTTGCCTCCCAGAAACATTGTAGAAACAGCCGGGTGTGGGGCAGCCGGTGGTGGGCAGAAATGGTGAAACTAATGAGACTCATGTTGCCCAGTCGAGAGAAATTGTTCCTGGCAATAACTGCAAGGAAGAGGCAGAAGTGCAATATCGTCATGGCCCGTTATGGCTATTCTCTTCAAGGATTTTTCCCAACCTGCAGGTGAGACCGCACCGGTTCGTGACTGACCACGCATTATGCTTTTTCCTCACCGCCTGAATGCCCCAGGCAAGCCAGGTTGTATGTACTCTTGCCTTGTTCAGTCCGTCCTTGAAATTCCCGGCGGCGAGTGGAGTGCGGTTAAAGGCCGCCAGTTCGTCGACGAAAACGCATGTGGCCTTGGATTTATTCAATAAGCAACGGGAAAAAGAAATGCCAAATTCGAACAAATCAAGAATTCATGGTTCGTTTATTGAGGTCCGACAGCGCCATTTGCGTGCAGGAAAAAAGGGGGAACCTTCGACTCAAGGCCAAAGACTACCCATGAACATCGAGCCCTGTTCATTCCTTAGGCCGTTTGCGTCCAGAAAGGTTGACCTGGCACGCCGAGAGTTGCAGCTGCTGCGCCTCGAATGTCAAGTTCGAAGTAGCATTTTCACGAATACCTTCCAATGGGCGATGACCTGGCTGCTGCCCTCAAAATTTTTTTCGTACCGGGTGTGATGTGAGTTTTTAGTGCAGGATTGCCTGTGCTCCTATCACTGGGCGGGATAATCGCCCGCACCTGCCATCCTGCCGCGTACCGTCACATACCCTGACAACCTGGACGATTGGACGCTTGGGAAAGCGTGGTCGGCGGTCATATGACCCTCCCTCAATGCTAGTTTATCGGCCCCATCTGCCAGGATCGGGAGGGAACGAAGGGGGGGAGCCACTAGTACGAGGTACTTATAGTGTAGGGGTGTGGTTAATCTGAGGTAGATGTACGGAAGGTACAGGGTACACTCAGCCTCTGAGTCCTCAACAGTCACAGGTACATCACAGCACACGCACCCACCGTTCACTTTTCTGGGACAGACATCAATACAGACAGGCCACAAACACGTCGAGCATCCGAGTTTATCCTCATTTGATGTTGGCCTCCTAATCCCGACTAGTTCTTAGTGAAAAAGGAGCCTTCGAACCTTGTACCCAATCCACCTGCTCGAGCAGCTCTCAAAGCTCTGACGCTGAGTCACATCGCGGACGCCTCCCATACTCCGCACTACCACATCGACGGGCCTCCACTAATACCTCGTACACGACACGGCCTACGAATACTCCACTTGACAAGGTGCGAACGCAACTTCATCTTCGCCTTCGGAGGGGCTGTCCCGTTCAGTGCGGCCAGACCCGAAGGACGCAAGGAGTGTGCAAGGTACAGTACATTTTTAGGGGGTGTTGGACGGGCGCTTTGGTACGAATGCTTGCCACCCACTGGCTCTGACGGCGAAGCACTCCATAAAGAATCCCACGCACGCCGACAAGGGTTACTAGCCGAAGTACAGTACGTGCCGCCCTTCCGATAAGGCAGCTCCCGTCCTTGCCGCCTGGATTCGAGGCAAGGGGGGGGGAAGGATGCCAGAAGGGGAAGAAAAGCAAGCATCTCCTTCTCCGTAAATGGAGCGAAAAAGGGCGGAAGCCGGGGCGACGCAGGATGGGCAATCCCCCACCGAGGAACTGTCCGAAACGCGAAATTGGAATTTGGTAAAGAATAAGAAAAATAGAAGCCGGAATAATAGATAGATAAATAATAACAGAAAAGCCATATCCCATGCTTACAGGCTGTTTTGACATGGGGGCGTCATACCCTTGAGTCTGCCCTTTTTAATCCTTTTTTATCTTTCTTTCTCTTTTCCCCCCTTGGGTATTCTAGCTCTTCTTGTTTTCTTGATCAATCTCAATCAATTTTGTGATGCAAATGACCATACGATTAATACGTTAATACGGCAAAGGGGTGGGCGGAGTTGCATCTTGACAACTCTTCTCTTTACTGTATGGAGATTTGTGCATGGGGCCCGGGCTGTACAGCGACCTGAGAATGGACTGGGTTTCTCTGACCAACCACTGAACCTGGTTCTTGCTACATCACAAAAAAAAAAAACGCCCCCCGACCCAGGAAATTGTTTTGCTTTGTCACCACAGTGTGCTTCGGGCTTCTCGGGGCATCTCACTGCGATGCCTGTCAGGGTTCCTGACCGCCAACTCTAAGCGACCACCGAATATATCCAGCCGCAGACATGCAGACTTGCACATTCTGATGGGGCGTACTTGTAATTCTTGGGAGTCGAGATGGGCAAGGGGGCCCGGGCCTGGAGATAATCACTCGCTAACTGCATTTGATGGGCTCTGCTGGCCCCTGGTCCTTGGGCAAAATCAGCCCTGCCATCTGTTGTCTGCACCTTTCTACGAAGCAAGACCAGCCTGGCCAATATCGGGCACACATGAGCCGTCAGGTCGATCTCATGTCCCTATTCTTTACATATTCAACTTGTCTCTGGCCTCTCTGAAGCACTCCGATGGGGACGCCCAAAGTGGATTCCAATGCATCTGCTATTCCTTCTTCCTTGGCATGAACCTGTCATGTTGCAAGATCAACTCCGCGTTCCGGGAGAACCATCCTCGAATTAGAGTATCGGGCGATTGGTCCTGCGGGAGGGTGTATATGAGCCCCATAATTTGCCCTCTTGCCCGTCCCTAGCGCTAAAGCCGTCGACATGTTTGGTGGAGTCGATTCGACTTCCGCCCAATGATGAGTTACAGAAAAGCCTTGACCATGTCACGATGCTCAATGCTCAAGCTGTAGTACACATCATCAGCTTTGCATCTGTCCTGCAGAGCATACGGGAGTAGCAAAGCAAACGTGCGGAGTGAGGGAGGGGAGGGGCCAGCTTTAAAGCGACCTTTCAGCGACCCGCCCAACAGGGGCAGTTTGCAATCTGCAAACCACCACGAAGTATCAAACAAGTCATGTTATCAAGGCGGTGCGCAGGTGGGAGACAAAATGTTGGATGAAGGAAGATTCAGGAATTGTGGCGTGCATGCTTCTATTGCCTATCCCTGTGGGACGCCCCCTCTCCCTTCTCCTAAGCGCCGTTCACTTTTTTTTATTACAATGTCATGAGGCGGTGATGGCGCGGGGTACGCAGAAGGCGGCCGCAGAATCGGCCTAGCCAACATGCGGCCAGGCGGGAAATTGTGTGTGGAGGGGGGCTTGAACATTGTTCCACAGTTAGAGCTGCAAGCTGTGCCGTGCACTCCTGCCAACTCAGCGTGAAGAGGAGTCGCATTTGAGGTCAGTTGGTTCCATCTTCCTCTCGGTTTTGTACGATTTAGGCCAATGCTCTTGTTCTCTACGTGCCAGGGAATCTGCAATCGGTTTCGCTAGCTTGTGCCTTCATGTTGGGACGCCTGCCAACTCTGCCTAGCAAGATATCAATGCACTCTGCAGGCCGCGATCCATCCGCCTCGGGGGCTTGTTTTTACCCGTGGGCCACCAGTACAGGCCAGGCTAGTGCATAGAGTCTAGACATACACCATCGTTTCGTTTGAGGTCAAATAAGTACTTTGCTGTTTTTCGTGGCTTCTGATCTCACCTTAACAACTTGGTTAACGTCGCAATAGCAAAGCACAGCGATTGGCCAGTCATGCGTGCTTCCAATGGGCAAACCGACTTGGAATTTCGAAACACACCAATGACCAAGATTAAATCGACAAAGACGCGAAGGTTGAGGTTCATATTGTCGCATTGCATGGTCAACTGTGGTCTTTGGTGCGGGGCTCTCTTAGAAAGAGTCCGTCCGTGGCGGTCGCGAACCTTGGATGTTGTATGCCCTTTTGTTTGAGCCCTCCTCTTCCAACTAAGTCGCCCATCGTTCTATTGTCCTATTCCAATATTGGGTTGGGTTTACTAGCATGTGCCATGTCTCGACCAACATCTTTTCGCCCATTGTATCACAAGAACCAAAAGAATTGAAGGATCAGCCGTAAACTACGGCTAAAGGACGTTAGGGCCTACGATCCAGATAGAAGACTCCGAGTCCGGCAAGTCCCTAGATGTTAGTTCGCGAACCAGCGGTGACGGCTCCTACCAATACCATCAGCATATAAGAAAATGTGCCCCGTTTGTCGCCTCCTGTCGGGCGATAGAATGCGACGGCATGGCGTGTGAAGACCCAACGGAAGAGGAGGCTTGGGCACCCGCCATCAAACTGAGCCTCCTACGCCTCGGAAGCAATGTAATATGTACCCATTACTATTTCGTCGACTCGATTTTCCCCAGGATCGGCTGCTACTAGATGTCCGATGGTGGCTGTGACCATCCTTTAGTCGAAGTGTAATCCCGCCTCTTACCTCTTAAGCCGCGGAGACGAACAAAGCGAGGCTTGGAGGTTTCGTCTAGCGCAAGCTCGGGTTCTCCCTTGATGGGTGTGCTAAAAAAGACTTCTCAGCATAATATTGGGGTCTGCCAAGATGATATTCAAACTGCAGTAGCTGCATGTTATGTGAAGGGGCAAGTAGGTTTAATGATGTTGTTGACGAGGGTGAATTCTAAATATGGAACAAGTTCGCAGCATAATCCCTTTCACTTTCTTCTGTAATAGGGGCACTCACGATCTCGAATCATGACCTGGTTGTGGGACATCCCCATAATATCGCCCGCCGTTCCCCGAGCTCACTACGCACTCCTTTGCAGCTGAATACTTGTTGTATCTTATTTTCGACGCAAAGATGGGGTGGTCCGAATTCTAAACATGATCCTCTTCTTAAACTAGGCTAACAGCAGCATCTGGAGGTAAGCCAGAAGGCTAAAGCCACGGAAGCTCGAGGTTGAGGTTGTCGCCCCTACCGCAGTCCTTCTCCATGAACTGTGGCTCGAAGCTTTAAGATTGAAGTAATGCAAGTGAATTAAGAAAAAGTCAGGAGCGCTTCTCAAGCACGAAGGGTTTCGATCGACCTCGCCACAGGACCAGGTTGGTGTGACGCTGCAAGACTACCCACGATGAATCTGTACCACACAGTACCACTACTTACTCCTTCTCTTAAGAGGAAATGGAATGAGCGTTTCGGCTGTGTCCACTGAGGAGAGGCATTCCCGCATCCACCGGCTTCGCTCATCGTCTCTAAGAAGTTCATGACCCGAACCCAGATTACTCTAGCTCCCGCCCCAAGATCTGCCCTATGAGATTGTATAATTAAACCTGCGGTCAGCGTCAAATTCAACTTAGGAATGGGTTCCCAGTCAAGTGGGAATGTGTGTGGTCCGAATCGTTCCTGAACGGGGTTTAAGCAGGTAGGATCATCCCGGCACACCCAGTTCCGCACGCGTTATGATACCGGTGAGGAAACCAATTTAGCTAGCTAGCATCTTGTGATATCATGAGCTCTTCTTGCATACTTCGAGGAAGAGGCGCCTAGTAATGAACGGTCTGGAAGGTGGTCTCTTTACAATTCAACGCCTTACAGAGCTCATCTGCAGCCCTCGTAACATTATTCCCCCGAAACTTTCCCCTCCTACTACGCGTAATCTGATTCCCCCCAAGTGGCAAATTGCGGAGGCGATCCGAGCCCATTTTTTTTTAGACTGAAGCTGCAACAGCCTAGCGTCCCTACTCAAGAAAAAAGAAATTACCGTCCCAGTGGTAAAGCCTAACTTTCTTAACGGAAGACGAAGTCACGGAGACTCCGGACGTTTAGCGCCAAAGCATAGAAGGGAGAGGGCCAAATATCACGTTCGTTCAATAGCGCAAGCTTCTCCGGCACGAGGTCACCCAATAACACGGGCCTAGCCTCTAGCGCCAAGATGCGCGAAATCTTGGGTGGGTTTGCATCGGCGGGCCCTTTAATATTGTTAGCTGCACTCGCTAGCTTCATCGGATAACGAAAAGTCTCTATTGGTTCTGTGACTGGGAGGGCTTTCTCGTCTAGCCCACGCCTCCTTTTTGGACATGAGATGATGGAGGATTAGTAGTACGAAGTACCCCGTAGTACGAACTCGTTCCGTCGAATCCCGTTCGCGGTGACAGGAGTTGGGCCGTTACATACTCTACAATCTAGCTCAGCGCTCATGCTCGTCGTTGGGCAGCAGGATAACATCGTGTATGATGCATGACGTGTGGTGGTCGGAGAATAGCATTGATCGATCTGTCACTGCAAGATGCCCGGAAAACAGGCCAAGACATAGACTATTTGGTGATACAAGACATCAAAGACACCTAAACGGTCGAGACACTCGTGTTTTCCACCGGCGAGTCCAGCCACACCGACAGTTGTCCACAAAAAGTGCTGACGGGGAAGATCCCGGTGAGGGGTGGTCAAACAAGATGGCGGTCAGGGGGGGGAGGGGGGTGAGATGGCACTGTTGATAGGCGTCGTGATTGGCCGGAATGGAGACTATAGCGGTCTGGGACGTCACGACTGAGTTCACGTGAGTGATTTTTCATGCGAGGAAGCCAAAACGGGGACGCACCAAGCCTGTGCATTCCCGTGCTTCCCGCCCAGCGGCCCCGATTATTCCTTTTCTCTTACAAATGACTTTTTCCTCTAGTGTCGGGTTTCCCCCCCTTTCTGCCAGCGGGTCTTAGGCTTGGAGCCAAACCCGATTGAGCAAAATGTTCGAGACAACCCCGGAACACGACAAAATCCTTGGAATGGGATTGAGGATCTGAATGTGTGATTCCCAGCTTTTCGTATTTAAGGGGGTAGCCAGGTAATTTTAAAGTTTGCTTGTGTAGCAATACAAAGAAGGCGAATATCGTCAGAGTTGTCGGCCGGTTATGCAGTTGCCGGTGAGGGGTGAGTTACGGGCGTAGGATGAAATGCCACCACTTCACAATCTTCAGTGGATCGTGTCCGGGAACTCGTCCGCATCCCGTCCAACCTGCAGAGTAATATTACAAAAAGATTTTTTTGCCCCTCGCCGATGTCATTTTCTTCCTCGGCCCCGCGGCTTTTTTCTCCATTATCTCTTCTCCTTGTCGTTGAAGGAGCGCTGCGAGGGTGTGTGACACCGGAAGCGGTGAGCAGAAAGAGGGGTGATTCGCCAACCTGGTGGTGGGCAAAACGACAACCTGGCGCGGGGGAGAGCGTTTCCTGACGAGATGCATTTTTTCTTCTTTTCTCATTCCTTATTGTCTTTCATGGGTGCTTACCACACCCCTGCTCCGAAGGAATAAGCGCTATCCAAGTTTGTCGTTTTTTCATCCCAGGACATGCAAGGTGAGGAATGGGGATGGGGAATTGAAACTCGTCGATCCCGATACTCACCGGGGTGGGATGCAGACAAGGGGAGGAAATTGACGAAAAGGGTGCTGATGTTGGCAGCCACTGGAGCCTCAATTTGCTTTTTCATTTTTAGCGGGATACTCTATTAAGAGCACCCTCGTGTACGAAGTAGTGTACGAAGCAGAGGGTAGCGGGAATGAGTACATGAAGGGGGAAACAGATCGATGCCTCGGCAGTTTGGTATTTGAAGGAGATCAAATCGTCGGTATCGAAACAGTACACGAAATTCTCTCGTGAGGAAAGGGGGGAAAGAGAACAAAAAAAATGGAAAGAAAAAACTTGTACACATTTCGCCGAAAACGAAACACAATAATTGGGAGAAACAAAAAGAAAAACCTCACAAGAAAGAAGGAAAGACCTGTCAGACGGTCGCCACGTTGCAAGGGAGTTCCTTGTCCAGTCAGCATCGAGTCTGGTGTGACTTCTCCGTTCGGCACACGCCCCCTCATCACAGGAAAAGCCAAGCCTAAGTGCAGTGTGCTTGGGAAGTTCCTGCTGTCTGCTCAGTGATTCGCGCACTGTTTTTGGGGGGGAAAGGGAGGGGGAGCCTATAGGAAGGAAAGAAGGGGGGGACCAGGACCCAAAGTTCGAACGATGTAGCGGCCTCTTCCGCGTCATCCCTGAGCCTGCATGTAATCGGGACCCACATGGCGCGACGGAAATACGGGAGAGCCTGGGTGTTAGTGGGTGAGAAGTAGAGGATACACGCCATTTGTACAGTACCACCAGACACTCATGCATGGGAAGGAGGGTACTTGGCAGCACAGTGTCAGCTGCAAATGGAAGGGAAGTCCAGTGATTCGACGTGCCTGTACGGAGTACTTGGAGAGCGCGGACGCTCCCAGTGCTGACGCCCAGTATCACTGGATCAAGGAAGCAGCAATTGAGCCTCGGATAAGGAGCCGAATGAAACTCTTGATAAACAAAAAAAAAAAAAAACAATAGATAATTGCAATGTGTGCATCAATAAACACGGAGTATTACTCCCTAGCTATTTTCTTAAGCGACAAATGCGTAAGAATAAAGTGTCTGCTTATTGTCCTCACCGGCGCTTACATCCAAAGTCGGAATGAATTGCTCGCTGATGTGGTATTGATTCGAAGTGAGGAGAGCCCAAATCGGCCACCTGCGCCGGGGGCGCTCAACCCCAGGCATGGCGAGATGGACAAAAGATTGGGAAACCCAAATTCCAAAGTGAAAGGTCAATGCGTCTGAAGCGTCGGGGAAGGTAGGCATGTCTCGTGCAGCGGGGGAGCTGCGGAGAGAAGACACGACCTCTCTAATGGCGAAGTGGTCCAGTCTTCCTGCATCGTAGAAAGTTGTCCGGGCATAATAATACCTCCCCCTGGCAATAAGAACGAAAGCCATTGATTGAAATGCTACTGCAGATGTGAACTTCGGGCGTGCAGCGCTGGTGCGTTTCTGTTTTTACCACGGAGAATAGGGGCGTTTCAATCTTCAAGCTCCTAACCGAGACGGGTCGGGTGGATGTCCACTAACTACTAGCATACATGATAAATCTGGGCCGTTGCGATCCATTCCCCGACTGACGATGCAGAAGAGACCGAACGGGACCTTAGGAAAACACTAATGCTGGGAAATACGATTAGCAGTCTCAAATATAGTGCAATACGGTATTGGGCGTCTAGGGGAAGAAAAGAAGCAGAAAAAGATCAACTTGCTTCCGGACCCGCGAGGAGCGGGTGGACTGAGAACAGTAAGTCGTGATTGGGTTGGGAGCGAGCCACTAATGTCAAGCCAGCAAACCCACGAGACCGGCGTAGTATGCATGGGATTCATGTACGCTAGAGCCCAGCACGGCTCGCTGTGCATGACAAGCTATTACCCGTCCCATCAAGTCTCGGGCACAAAGGCGAGATCCGCTGCCAGCGACATAAGTTCAAAGGGTGGTGAGAATAGGAGAGCTTTGAACGGCTTGACTGGTCCAAATTTTCCCCCCACCAAAGGATTGGGTCCTTCTGACAATGCTCCCAGACCCCAATTCCCCATTCCTTCTCTTTCATTATCGTGGGGTTGTCTAATTTCCTTGTGCTCCGGGATTTGAATATCGTTTTGTGCTGTTACTTTGGCCGTTGAAACGATGTGCCGGCAATGTAGTACATAGTCGCAACGACAGTTCGTAAAACACTACTTGCCTCTCGTCTTTCGTGTCGGTATTCCGTGACGCCTAAGTGCCCATCTGCCCCAAGGACTGAACTAGACTGAGCTGGACTAACTTGTCACGAGTTTTCGGGTCGATAATTCAGGTATGAATGAGTATTCTGTCAACCCAACTCTTGAAGCCGCTTGCAAAGACGACCACACTCGGTTCTATACACACACCTCTGTCAGTCTGATGTTCCAATCCTGGGCCAACACATCGAACAATCAGTCTACCCCAGGGAATGGTACCATCACCATGGTTATGGCGGGGAGAGTCCCAGTTCTAGTGGCGTGGGCGGTAGTTCGCAAGGTCCTTGCGTATCTCCATAGATCAATCGATAAACCTGATTCAAGCCTTAGGCGAGCGGCGAGGGGCCGTTGGACTCCACTCGGGTTCAAATCCCTTCTCAAAGATGGCCTTATGCACGAGTGGAATTGGCCTGTATATTAGTTCAACTGAACTGGACCGGGTACCTGTCCGAGCCAAGGAGCACTACCCAGGGTCCTAGAATCTTCAATGGTCTGCCCGTCCCACGTGTTGCTGCCCTCTACAAACTAACTACTCCGTAACTTCGTATGATGAAGTACGAGCTAGCGAGGAACTCTGAGACAGCAATCGACTATTGAGAGAACCCGCAATAGTGACCAGAAGCGAGTCCATAGAGAATGATAATCAAGTGGAGTACCGCGCTTCGTACTTCGTAATTAGGGGCCCTAGTGAGCAAATTCTTGTACGTATTAATGTGTACTAGAAGACCTTCCAGATTTCTCCCTCACTCGCCCAAGCGGCTGCGCCAAAAGACATCGAGTTCTCGCGCCACGTTCAATGGTAAAGGCGACAGCTCGGAGCCTCTGCAAAGTTGGGAAGGATCTCCCCCTTAGTTTGCATGAGTGGAGTGTCAGATCAATACCCCTTGCGAACGTTGCAAGGTGACGGGCTTGCGATGTTACTCTGATTAGCATTGCCAAGCGAGGACTAGACTCCCTCAGTGTCTAGTGTACACCGGACGAAGTGCAGCTTGGGGCAGGCGAGAAAGTAGGGCCGGACCATGGAGCGTACACTAGTTATACACTGAGAGTGCGGGCGCCATGTTCTCTGCTAAAAGCACTAGTGAACCGAAAGGGTAGACTACGCACAGAGTCCTCCCAACCGTCGGGTTCATAACGCTCAAAGCGGCGCGTTGGTGGATGGTGGCGGGCAACTGTGAGTCGGGTCATTTCCAGAAAATACTGACACCGATGCATCGAAGTCTCCGTGCAGCATCCTTCTAGTTTCACTACCTGTATGCTCTCGGACACCAATCTCCTGCGAGAGCTGGGTCGGAATAGGGAGCAGGGACGGCGTTGGGGTACTGCTCCATTCTCCTGCTTCGTAATTACCTCCTGGCTAATTTGGGACCGCAAGAGTTGCACTTGCCTTCCGGTACTAGTACGGTTGTAACCTGCGAGCCGACCCTTCCTCCTTTGATTGTCCCCTTCGCCTTCCCTGTCCGCAGGTACAGCAGGGTGTGTTTTCAGGTGCTTCTACACCATTAGCGGCTGAACCTCCCATGTCGGAAGTATTGAGGCAAGATCGATCATTCACCAATGTGCATTGACTGACGCTGTACCAGTTACCTGGTGGAATGTCCATTGGTGTCTACCACTACCCCGTTGCTGTCGACAAAGCCTGGAAGTCCAGTGGCCCTTTCTACTTGACCAGCAGGCGAGAAGGCGCTTCCTTCCCAAATCCAGTCTGTCAGTGATCCCCTGCGAGGTAACGTGGTCCAATACTCTCGAGACCGGGTGCCCGCTTCCACATGCCCCTGAACGATAAGGAATAAGGCCCAGATCAGTTCAGACCAGCCAGTCCAAACAAGCCCCGGATCGCCCTAATGGTCCCCATTCTTTCCCTCCTCTCCCCATGTTCCCGTTCACACCTTCTCAGTCGCGCCTCCCGCGCTCTGGCGCTCTGGCGTCCTGCGCGAGATGACCCGGTGCAGTATTGCGTTGTACTATCAGGAACGTTCTTGGTCGTGCTTCCCCATCTTCAGGCAGCACTTGCCCAAGAGCTCCTGCTTAATTGAAGTTTCGTGTCGAGCGGTTCAATTTCCCCACACCACGTCGGCTCAACTTGTCGCGCTGTTTTCTTGTTGAGCTTTGATGGGGATCATTCTGCTTCGTACATACAACATCAATCTGTCCATCTCGTCAAATTCCTGTCTTTATCCATCTCCCCCTTCTGTACCTTGCTTTTCATGGCGTGCACTGTTGCCCCATCACCCACCTGGCTTAGTACAACCGCGGATGTTGTCAGCTACCACCCAGCAACTGCATTATCCCATGTCGGCTTCCTCTCATCTCCCCTGTCGTAGTTGGCAAATCGAAGCGCCGAAATTGCTCATCTCCCCTTGACGTCTCCTTCGTGCCTTGCAATCTACCCATCATCACTGTCCTTTTCCGTCCCTCCGTTTCCTTACCATTTCGCGAGACAACCCTTTGGTCTGAACAAGATGGACACGACGACGTGGCCAGTTTCGGCCTTTTTGCATGACCTACCTATATCAAGGCGCACCTCCACAACCTATTGGAGGAGCAGTTGAGATAGCCGCTTAGAAAAAAACACCGCCTGCATGCAGTATACAGGATGTGCTGTATGCCAGGCGGGGATTCCGACAGCGGCGGCACCCGATTCGGGCCATCCGCAGGATCGTCTGTTCTTTATGTACAACCCAATGTGCGGACCACCAGCTAGCGACGGGGTCGGTCATTCCTGTTCCGTGCCGTGATGCATCCGGACCCTACTATGCAGATGACAGTGGCAGCTTGAAGTTGCATCGCTGCCAAAACCATGCCAAGTTTGACAAATGCCCTGCACACACCACCACTAGTGTAGCTTCAGCCACCGTCTCGCTTCCTTCATGTCGCATACTTGGAAGCTCTGCTCGATCCCTCGTGTTTCGATTTACCCATGGAAAGAGCCGTGTCTGCTTTTAAGATCGTTGTTGACCTCTTGCATTTTGTGGTTCTCCATGGCTCGTCAGCATGTGCCAATCGGCGTGGATCCCAGCGGTCGTTTTCCTCGATTCACCTCCGTGAAGCCAGCCGGGGTGGTTAATGGATGAGGGAGGGGTATGCAGCGTCAGGCATATCGGGGTCTTGTTTAGCGATGAGGATTGGACAGCATTCATTCCCAGAAGAAATCCTGTCTGTCCGAGGTACATTGTCTTCTCAAGGAAGGCAAACAACAACAAACTCCCCTCCCCCAGCTACTTCGTAATATCATGCCCCTTGGTTTTGTCGTCGCTTTGTTATTCTGCAAGGATCCAGCAACAGTTTGCGAAGTATGAAGTAGCATACGCATAACGAATCGTCCTGCAAGTGCCCAGGTCCACCATCGATCTAACCCTGTGAACTGAAATGAGACCCTTTCCGAAGTGGATACTCCCCTGTCAACCCATCGTGGGAACCAATTAACCCCTAAAGACAGATCGAGGGCGCAACAGTCCACTCGAAGGAGTATTGGAGCCTCCGGATCCAAGTACGGGAGAAAAGAAGCCGAGGAGATAACCATTTCGCTCTCTGTCAACCGAAATGGAGGTGGCACGGAATTGCAAACAGCACACTTCCATCCATTCATCATCTAGGAGAATGCAATTCACCACACACAGAAAACGGCTATCAGGAAATGCATGCAAACCAACAAGTCTAGGACGACGGATGATGCGGGTGTGGGCACACCGCGAGTTGGTGAAAGAGGCACGGCACGTAATTTCCGGCATGATGTTGGGGTCTTTCCCCACCCTCACCTGGCAAAGTCTTGGTGCTCAAATTCCCACCTTTTCACGGCGAGTCGTGCAAGAGGACCCCTCCGTTTCTACAAGTAGGTGTTGACTCTGGCCGGGGTACAATTCTCACCCCAGGCAGGGGTTGGTGGTTACTGGTTCGGATCTGGCGCAGTTGGGCACGAGAACTGACATCCAGGAATCCCTGGTTTCTGTTATACACGAACGGCAGTGCAGCTCGTTCTGGTGACTACTTCGCAAGGTGCAAGTTTAATGATGCGAGAGATGGAAAGGAGGGATGGGTTGCTCTGTCCTGATGCCCAGACATGGTCGGGCCAGCCAATGTGTTGCCAGACCAGGATGGTGTGTGCCCACAAAGAGCACTCACCTCGATACTTCGTACTTTCTCACACCCTTTGATCGGGCGGATCACCTCCCGTAGATCACCCGTGCCGTTTACTGCAGCGCTTCGCCCGAAAACACTTCACTCGGCTTGTTGGGCTGTGAGAGTTAAGGGGGGTGTGCCCCTGGTGTTGGTGGTACGAGGGAGTCATGAACACCAATTGACGAACGATCTACGAAGGAAGGTGATTCCCACTTTAGCCACGGCATAATAAGATGTAAGATCAAGGGTATCACTGATTGATACTGAATTCAATCACCGAGTTGCTCTGTCTCCGTATGATTTCTTCTGAAGGAGGTCACAAAGGATTTCGCTTGCCATACGTGATAGATACAGTAGTATACCCGTACTGCCTCCGACTAGGCCATGAAGGCCCACGACATGGAGAAAGAAAGCGTAGACACATGTTTGCCAGAGCGGGTTGCCAACATGGAGGCCGGCAGGTGTTTCATGTCCACGTTTCTCCTCTTCTTCTCCTTCTGTTGGGCAGTGTGACCTGGAGTCGGCTTACGCATTTCTTGGTTACTATGCCGTTTGGAGGTCATATTCTCTGTGGCGATCAGGGTATTGATTGGAACCTGTGCAATTCACCGTGCCGTACGTAAATGTATGAGAGATGGCTGTTATCTTGAGCGCCCTGATGAAGCTAATAACTAGATCATATTACCGGGAGTTTTTACTCTAACCCATAATCCAAGAAAGGGGGGGAAGGGGGGGGGGGTGTGTGGCAAAAGTAAGAAATAAATAAGTGACACGAGGTATCCAAGAAAACGAAGCCCCCAAGAGTCCCACTGATGGTTCCATCTCGGGGACATTGCAGCGCCGGATAGAAGCCGGTGCTGCGGCGTGCCGTCCCTTGTCTGACGGAAGGCAATAGAACACTCTTCCTTTGCCTAATTTGGAGGGGCACGGCACGGCAGGTCTGTGCTACGTGGTAGGGGGCCGTTCGGGGGGGGGGGGGGGGGGGGCT
>PGIR01000298.1:0-31316 GCA_002812735.1 Scedosporium dehoogii
GGGGGGGGGGGGGGGGGGGGGGGGGAGAGGGGGGTGGGGGCTCGCCAAGGAAGGAGAAGCGGAAGCGGACGTGGAAGTGGAAGAAGAAGTGGAAGATGAGAGGGGGGATTTTCTAGCGTATAGACCAACGGGAGTTAGAGCCTATTTCGTGCCTATGTGGCATCCTAAGCTACTTCGTACATGGCATCTGGTGGCATCGCATTGCATGTGGCATGGCGGAAGGAGGGGGAAGGAGGGGGTAGCAGTGGCGAGCAGAGGAGACGAGACGAAAGGTGACAGCATCAGGAATAACTTCAAACCCTGGACCGGACCGGCGTGAGACTGGGGGTCGTCGAGCAGACGGGCGACAGATCCGCAAAAAAAGGGGAAAAAAAGAAGGAAGAAAAGAAGAGATGGAGGGCTTCTCTTGATCGCTACTAGCGACGATCAGGGTGGGATTTAATGGGATTTAATGGGCGCAATGGGATTGCATCCATCTTTCGGACGTCTCGTCTCGTCTGGTGTTTCCGGCAAGCGCATGGAGTTGAGGGGCTTTCCCGGGCTTCCATGTTCCCTGTTGCTCTGCTGCTGTGATACTTCGTACCTTTTGGAGATCCATGCTCGGGGTAAGATACTCTCCCCAGATTGGTGAAGGATGAAAGCATGAAGTATGTAGTACGAAGTAGTACGAAGTATGACGCATCGATCTGGTATCAATGGTATCAATGATCCATTTAGCTTAGCATGATGCGACTTTTGAATCCGACTTTCTTCGCACATGGCCTGGCCCAGGACGGGCACGCCGCCTACTTGAGGCAACGGGGGGCAGATAGATAGTTTGGATGGATCCTTGGATTCCTTGGGTCCTTGGGTCCTTGGGATCGGACGAAATGGAACGGATGGATTGGGATGGCCTCCCGTTTTGCATTCGAAGATCGTGCGGGAAACCAGAGTTCTCGTTCGTCGAACCGCTCAACCATCGCCGGGTTTTCGAGCTTCCTTTCAATTTTCCCATGGCTGGCTCTTCCTGCAAGGCCTCGGGACGTCAATACCATCAAATCGGCTGCACTGCGCTCGGCAAGATATCTAATCCGCGCGCATTTCGCCTGGCGATGCGCGATGCGCGATTCGTGGTCCTTCCGGTTTCCGCAGACAACGAACGAACTTGTCGAGGTGCGCTCTGCACTCTGCACCCCCAGTTTGAAATTTGATGATGCCATCGATTGATGCAGCCTCAGAAATCGCGCCCCTGGTGCACCACTGACAAGCTTTTCTTCTGCGTCCACCACGTCCTCCCCCAAACCGGGCTCGGTCAACAAGTACGATACAGCCTGGTCGCAATGATCCAATTACTTCTCTGGACTTTGAAAAAATCAAGGAGAAAAAAAAGAGGGTTTTAATTCCATGCTTCCCCGACACGCCACAAGCCACGTTCGACAAGGGACCGTGACCGGCATCCAGCATCAATCACACCCCAAGCTCTCATTGATCACGTCCACTTTTAATCTTCTAATCACACGAAATCGCACGAAACCGATTACATACAGTAATGCTCCGTATGGCTCAGGCACAAGCTACAGCAAATAGCTTGGCCCTATCGGGTAGAGATCCCCAGTCCAGTTCGCGATGCTAGACACCCTTGTTCTGCCCTCGCTTCCCCCCCAATGTCTTACTTAAATCATGGGGGGAAGAAGTTGGGGGAAATTTTGAAATAGTAAAGAGTTGTCACCAATAGCAAGGATGTTCATTTTCCTCTTCGCTCAGCTGGTCCAGGGTTCCCCGTAAAATACCCCAGGTTCCGACGACGGAGGGTGGCACAAAACTTGGAGAAAGCACACGACACGACACGACCTTGGCTGGTTTTGAGTACTGCGGGATGACAAGATGCGCTCGCGTACTTTTCTCCGATATTCCCGGTCACTCGACACTTCACACCCTCGACTTAGATTTCCTTGAGTGGTGTGTCATCGCCTTTTCCGGCTTGCCTGCCACGCGAGGCTTGGTCTGGCCACGCCGATATGTGTGCGTTCGTGTTTGCGCGTGCCTTGCTGGACCTGAGATGTTGATCCAAAGGGTGGCTGTTCAGCTCTTCATTACTTCATAATAATCGCATCCCTTCTCGCTCTATCACAATACCCCTTTTACTCGGTCTTCTCTTCACCTCCACTCCCCGTCTCCTTTGCCTTTCCCTTGCCCTTCCCATCACCATCCTCACCCTCCTCACCCTCCAACTCAATACCCTCCACAGCTCCCTCCAGCCCTCCCTCCCCACCATTCTTACCCTCCAACCCCTTCACCTGAGCCAAGAAATACTCCGCCACATCCTCATGCCCGTTAAAGAGCGCCAGATCCAGCGCGACGTAGTTCCGATCGTTCGCGACAGCCTGCTTCGCCCCGTGCTCCTCCGCGAGCAACTTCACAACGTCGAGGTGACCCCCCAACGCCGCCCAGTGAAGCGCCGTGTTGCCGAATTCATTGGGCGCGTCGACGTAGGCCTGCTTTTCGGCCTTGGGCCGCGAGGCGAAGTGTTGGAGGAGTAACCTCACGGTTTCTGCTCTCAACCCGCACCATATGGCAATAGCGCAATGGTTAGAAAAAAAAATTAACATGAAGAAGAAAAGATTCATATAAATATTGGTAGCGCGGGGTAGGAGGGGCAGGGGTGTCTGTGTGCGCATCTTCTCCCACTTACCTAGGTGTCCATTCCCCGTCGCCATGTGCAAACACGTAGATTTTCCTTCATCCTGAGCTGCTGTGATGATCTCCGCCTCTGATACTTTTTCCCGCTCTGCTAGTTCCTTGAGGCTGTCCTCGAGCTCCTTGTTCTCGCCTGCGCGGGCGAAGAAGATGAGATCGTCGATCTCGTCCTCTGTTAGGTTCGGCGCCATGGGTGTTTGTGTGTGCTGCCGTTTCTGTGTATGATGAAAACGAAAATGTTCCTCCTCTCGATTTTATTTTTTCTTTATGCGATTCGTCTCTTTTTCACTTCAGCGTCGTTGTTCGCTCAACTTTTTTTTTTTTTTTCGCAGATGATTCGTGCTGGTGGGTGAAAGTTAGTTTCTTAGGTGGAATACAGTGTCGAAATTATCACACCCTGCAATCAATGCACTGTCTTCCCTCAGGGCTCTGTGCCATCACTGATGTCGGGCATGGTAAAACCGAGATATTCAAACGAACCACAATTCTCCGTGGAAAGAATTCAGAGTATGATAATATGAAACTGAATTTTATATTTGCGTAATGGAAAGGTTGGCAATATTAAGTTATTATTGTGGTGTTGCTGTTCTCGAAACGGCACGACCTAGATCAGGCGCAAGTCGTCTTGCGACATACCCAGCAACATGCCCATGCTCATTCATGACCTGTATCTCGACCTTATAGTTCATCATAAGCATAGTCCGAAGTTCCCTCTGTACCTCTGCGACGTCTATATCGTGGTCTTCATAGCTCGAGAGCTCGTTGAGCAGCTTCGTCGCTAGTCTGCTATCTCTCTCTGTGAGAGGTTCAAGGCGCTCCATGTTAAACTCGATGAATGCCCGATCGGAGCCGCCACTTGGAATGTCCAGGCGAGGGCTATTTTGATCTCCCAACTCTGGCCAATCCGTTTGGTTTGGGGAGAGAACTATGTCGTCACTCTTGATCCCAAGCCATCGGAGCCGGGGAAGCGTAATATTCTGTTCGTGCCGGAGCGTGGAGGATCCCCACTTATAACATTTTAAGATATTAATGCCGTCTGGGTCGAGGTCGACGAGAGCATAAATGGGCATCTCCGGCCGTATGTCGTGTATCATATGGAGGAACGACCGCGTTACAAGGTCAGGATATCCTTTACCCTAGGTCCCATCCCCTATTAGTGTCGGGCGATGACTACTACGCTGCCACCATTGAAAGCATCCTTACCGTTACCAAGAGGCCCTGTCCAAAGACCGAGTGTTCCTAATACGTGGACTTGGACAGTGTTCGAAATGTTGCCTTGCCACCATACGGTCAGCATATCAATCATGAAAAGCCGAGCGCCGGGGATTGGACACACCTCTTTTTCAATAATTAGAACCCATCGAGTTGAGCCTAGATCCAGATGATAAATGCTGTTGGATGGCGGAATCATGCTCCCCTGATAGTATCCGTTAGAGCGCGAGATATCTTTTTCGACTTCTGCACTCGGATAAATCGTCCGCTCCACTTGCCTCAAGGTTCTGCGAGGCATCGATAATCGCAGATCCGCGCATGAGGATCTTGATGGGTCCCGATACTAGGCCTTTCCCAGCAGCGACCTAAATATAGCGTGAGCGGTAGGTACCATAGGCAGCGTCGTATGTCTTCACACTGACATACGATGCCAAGATCATGACGACCGACTCCTAGGGTGAGGGCTAGCTGATCGACAAGCTGATCGACTCTTCCTTGGGAGCCGTATAACCGAGGTTCTTCGTAGTAGAGGTTTCTATCAACTCCCCAAACATTGCGACTACGTCAGTCCCAGAACACTGGGGAGAAGACCTACAAGTCTTTCAGAAGCAAATAACAATCATCGGTCAACACAAACCTCTTCGAGAACACACGTCCGGTGGTGAGGGCCTCATGTACCGTCTTCAGAAGACATAAGATCTGGTCTTTGGATGTAGGTTAGAGGGCCAGAAACTCAGTGGTTCCCCTCACACATGTGATTTTGGAAGCAGCAGAGAAATTGGTGATCAAAGGCATACTAAATTTCGTCGCCTCTGCTTCGTTTCGTCCAGGAAACGTTACGGTGGTGGGCACTGTCTGCCCCGTAGCAGTTCGTCTACAGAATGGAAGGGAAAGGGGCTGCGGAGGAGCGTGAAGCTGGGGATCCGCTATTCCCCGCTCTAAGATGGCCTCGATTCTCAGAATGAGAGCATCTGTATGGTCGGTCCGCTGACGAGCCAGGAGGGGATTTCTCGTTCGTTGAAACGGAGGAGGATCCATTGCTGATGATTAGCTTCTGGGGGACGTGATCTTGGATCTTATTAGCATGATAGCAAGAATAATGGGGAAAGTAGAGCTCAAGTGCTAAAGGGCAAAGAGTAGATTCGACCTGGCATCGACTCCATATTCGTCAATTCCCCGTCGAGAAATGTAAGTTGAAGCTCCTCGCACACCAATGATGTCTTCTTTTTGTTGAGGTGAGCTTGATTCCTAAAAAGGCAATTGTTCATCGGACAACTTACCGCATTATCGGGGCGTATTTGAAGATGCCCCATAATGCAAACGTATAATAGCTTATCGGGGTCTCGGGGCTCACGGGCAATTTACGGACTCCAGCTTCACCGATTCCCCGTCGCTAAGGATGAAGGGAAAGCTCAACAACCCCTGCGGGTATCAATTAATGGCCAATCGCTATTCACATGCTTCCTCTCCAGGCTGCCACTTTCGAACCACTTCGCTCAATTGACCGCCATTGACCAGCATCGACCGCAAGACATGTTCTTGCGATCCTTTGGGTGTATAGACGTGTTTACTGCCTAGTTTCGGACCAGCACCTTTTCCATTGAGGCGACAATGGCTAGTGAACAGGCCAACGGGACGAAGCGCCGTCATGACGCCTCAGCTGAGAAGCCGTCCGAGAAGCGGGAGTTCCCGAAGCGCCCACGACTTGAAGAGAAGACCGATCTTACGAAATGGCGCATGAGGGACGACGAAGGCCGCTTGACTTGGCATTATTTGCAGGACGATGAAGCCGCGGAGGACTGGCCCCAAAGCTATGCCGACAAGTGGTATCTCGGACTGTCTATGGTGAGTTTTGACTTTTCTAGGCTTAGATTTGCCGCCTCTCAAGACGCCCATTTAGCCCGTTGTTGCATCTGAGTTCTAGAAGCGCTTACTCGGCCATACTAGGACCTACCGAGCCTCCCACGGGCTGAGAATCCCCTCGACGCTGCCCGCAACGGCCTGACGTTCTTCGAGAAGCTCCAGCTCGCCTCCGGCACCTGGGGGTGCGAATACGGCGGTCCCATGTTTCTCATTCCCGGCATAGTCATTGCGTGGTACGTCACGAAGACGCCGATCCCGCCCCATTACGCCACCGAAATCCGCAACTATCTCTTCGCTCGTGCCCACCCAGAGGATGGTGGTTGGGGCCTACACATCGAGGGGGAGAGTTCCGTTTTCGGCACTGCGATGAACTATGTCGTGCTGAGGCTTATCGGCGTCGATGCCGAAGACCCTGTCATGGTTAAGGCTCGGGGCACGCTACATAAACTTGGCGGCGCTGTCAATGGGCCGCATTGGGCCAAATTCTGGCTTGCCGTGCTGGGCCTGGTGAGCTGGGACATCGTCAATCCCGTGCCGCCTGAGATTTGGCTTCTGCCCGACTGGGTTCCAATTGCACCTTGGCGGTGGTGGATTCATATCCGTCAGGTATTCCTTCCCATGTCTTACATCTACTCCAAGAGATGGAGCTGTGAGGAGACAGACGTTCTTCGGGAACTCAAAAAGGAGATCTTTGTACAGCCGTGGGCGGAGATCAACTGGGAGGGCCACCGAAACAGCATCTCTCACATGGATAACTACCATCCTAAGTCCTGGCTTCTGCGGCTGGCCAATTGGTTCCTGGTAAAGGTCTGGAACCCATATCTTCGAACCGACAGCATCAAGGATTGGGCAGAGGCATGGGCTAGCGAGCTTGTGGATATGGAGGATGCCAACACTGGCTACGCTGACCTGGCGCCCGTCAACGCGCCGATGAACACTGTGGTCTGCCTTATTCGAGATGGACCTGAAGCTTACTCTACTCGACGACATATCGAGAGACTCGAAGAGTTCCTGTGGGTGAAGGATGAGGGAATGCTCGTCAACGGGACGAACGGTGTGCAGTGCTGGGATACGGCATTTGCCATCCAAGCCGTCATGGCGGCTGGGCTGGAGACGGATGAAAGGTGGCGCCCGATGCTCACGCGAGCCCTCGAGTTCCTTGACACCCAGCAAATCCGCGAAAACTGCAAGGATCAAGAGAAATGTTACCGTCAGCAACGTAAGGGAGGCTGGCCTTTCAGTAACAAGGACCAGGGATACGCTGTTAGCGATTGCATTTCCGAAGCGCTCAAATCCATCATTCTCCTTCAGAAGACTGCGGGGTATCCGCAGCTTGTCGATGATCAGCGCATCTTTGACGCCATTGACACCCTACTCGTCTACCAGAACGACACCGGTGGCGCAGCGTCTTACGAGTGCCGGCGAGGCGGCGAATACATGGAAATGCTTAATGCAGCTGAGGTTTTCGGTCGCATCATGATCGAGTACGACTACCCCGAATGCACAACCGCGTGCGTTACGGCTCTTTCTCTATTCCACAAGCACTGGCCCGACTACCGAGGCGCTGAAATCGAGGCTTGGATCAAGCGAGCTGTCAACTGGATCAAGACGAATCAGCGTCCGGATGGGAGCTGGTATGGAAGTTGGGGCATCTGCTTTACGTATGCTGCCATGTTTGCCCTTGAGAGTCTTGCTAGCATTGGCGAGACGTACGATGCTAGCAAGTCGTCCAAGGCTGGCTGCGAGTTCCTGCTGTCTAAGCAGCGTCCCGATGGTGGGTGGTCTGAGAGCTACAAGGTAAGAAGATCTTCGGAATTTACACAGTACCCCAAGGCTGCAAGAAATATGATATGCAGTCAGCTAACCAACCCGTTTCTCTCTTGCATTAATAGGCCTGCGAGGATATGACGTGGCACGAGCATCCGACCGGTTCGCTAGTCGTCCAGACTGCCTGGGCCCTCATTGGTCTCATGGAGGCCGGCTATCCTCACGTCGAGCCCATCCGAAAGGGCATCAAGTTCATCATGGATCGTCAGCAGGACAACGGCGAGTGGCTGCAGGAAGCAATTGAGGGGGTGTTCAACAAGAGCTGCATGATTTCTTACCCTAACTACAAGTTTACGTTTACGATCAAGGCTCTCGGGCTGTTTGCAAGGAAGTTCCCGGATGAGAAGGTGGTCTAATGCAGGGTTTCTTCTCTTCATGTGAAGGCTCAGTTCAGGGTCGGGATTCTTTTCGGGGTGAGCCCTTCTGCGGATGGAAAGGTTAATGGATAAGACACGAGAATAGTCTGGTGGCTATATATATATATCACGATATCTAATAATTGAATGAACTTGACACATCAGACCGACGCTGGCATTCGTTCTCGTTGCCAGCTAAGTCCGAAGAGCACCAGGGATGGCATCTCCACGCGAGGCTTCCGCGCAAGCTCGGCAAAGGTTCTGAACTAAAACTAAGTCGAAGTAGTGTAGGCCAGGCTTCAGCTTCCTCGAGCTTTCTCCGCACCAAGGAAAAAAGGAACCCGAAACGACCGAAAACGATCCAATTGCATCTCCGCATCATTCCCTTGCACCGAGGTCCAAGGTGCAGAAAAGTGCCCACATCAATTGATCACACATGTCCACTCATTTTTTTTTTCTCCCTCCGGAGTATTTTCCTTGGCCCCCCCTCCTCCCCAGGAACGCCGCGAGACGAACCTATGACCTGACCTTTCCCCATTCCGGGCCGTTTTAGAACCGAGTTGTCAAGCTCGACTAGCCCCAGAATCGGGAGGCAAAGGGCAATCGCGCTTACACGTAACGGAAAATGGCGGGGTGGAATGAGCCCACCTGTCTGCACGATGGGAAGATTTGCGGAGGGGCAATGGCGATTGCTTTAAACCGTTCGGGGATGTCTCGTCTTTGGGATTGATCAATTGCCTTGGAGGGAGGGGATGTCGTGTGGTGTTACCTGACTTGGTGACTTGGAGAAAACAAAAACGACACCATCTCCACTTTGATTATTTATTTATTTATTTTCTTCCCTTCTTTTTTGTTTAACCTCGAGCAAATGACCTGCTGGCTGGGGCCTTGGAGCTTAATTGTGAGGTAGAGATTTTTGTCAATTGACCTTGGCGCCCTCTCTCTCTCATCGGGGAAGAGTTTCTTCTTGTCTTTCAAGCTTGGGAATCTGCGATCATCTCCTAATCCGTCATCATGATCCTCTCAACTGCCCGGGTCCTGCCGAGGGTCCTCGCCCGATCTGCCATCCGCTGTTCAGCCTCAACGAGGGCAATTCCAGCAGCAGCAATTGCCCTGACTCGCAGCCCAGCTCGATTCCTTTCGATTTCGTCCCCGCTCCGAACCCCGCCAACCGAGGCAGCAACCGCCACCTCCTCTTCAGCCCGCACGACGACGGAGCACGCCGATGCGCCGGCTTGGCTCCACGAGAAGGTCACCACGGCGTCGCTCTGGCTTCGCGACTCGTGCCGCTGCGAGATCTGCGTGAGCCCGTCGTCGGGGCAAAAGTCGTTCGCGACACCGGATATCCCCCAGGACATCCGCCCGCGCAGCGTGCGCGTGTCGCCCGATTTCGAGCTGGCGGTCGAGTGGGAGAATGACATCCCCGACGCCGCGGCGCAGGGGCACGTTTCGGTGTATTCGCCGGAATATCTCGAGTCGCTCAAGTTTAGGAAGGAATTGGGTCCCGGGGAGGCCAACGACTTTAGCGTCGTGGATAGGACGGTGGCGTATAAGCCGTGGAACAAGGAACTCATCGAGAAGCATCTGCGATGGATCGATTACAACGACTGGATAAATTCCGAGGACGCCATGTGGCAGGGCCTCTTCGATCTCGAGGCTTTCGGTCTTCTCTTCATCAAGAACGTGCCCAAGGAGGAGACGTCCGTTTCGGAGATTGGCCTTCGGATCGCGAATCTTCAGGAGACGCTCTACGGCCGCACGTGGAACGTCGTCTCGAAGCCCGACGCCGAGAACGTCGCCTACACGAACTCGTACCTCGGCCTTCACGAAGACATGCTCTACGTCCTGCAACCCCCGCGCATCCAGCTCCTGCACTGCCTCGAGAACTCCTGCGAGGGCGGCGAGTCCATCTTCAGTGACGGCAACAACGCCGCTCTGACGATGATCAACGACCCCGCCGAGGCGAAGGCCGTGGACGCCCTGAGCAACTACCTCGTCCGGTACCACTACCAGAAGCACCCTTTCTCCTACCGCCAGGCGCGCCCCGTTTTCAACGTGCAGACCGACGACAAGGGTAACCGCGAGCTCGCCAATATCTGGTGGTCACCGCCCTTCCAGGCGCCGAATCCCCCTTATGGCCGCGACATCGATAACGAAGAATACCGCACCTGGCACGCCGCGATGCAGAAGTTTGACGGCCTGCTCAACGCCGAGTCCAACGTCTACGAGTATAAGATGTCTCCCGGTGAATGCGTCCTCTTCGATAACAGGCGAGTCCTGCACGGCCGAAAGGCGTTCAACACGGGCTCGGGTTACAGGTGGCTTAGGGGAACCTACGTCGCCGACGAGGACTTCAGGGCTAAGATGAGGAGCGCCGAGGAGTCGAGGGTGGAGGCGTATAAGCAAGAGAAGGGCCTCCAGGGCCCGGCGTCGAAGCTGAAGAATGCCGACGAGCTGATGGCGGGTTATGGGTCTTTGGGGAGGTGGCTGCGCACTCCCAAGAGGGAGCTTCCACAGGGGGCGCTGGGGGGAAAGTTGGAGTAGATATTCATAGTTAGGATGCTGAGATGGCCCATAGCATGAATTTAGCCTTTCCAACCATGTAGGGGCATTTACGAAGCAGGTCTACTTCATTTCAGAACTCGGTCGAGCCGGTCATCATTCAAAGCACTGACCGACCGACCTGGAAGTGATTTCGAATGCCTGCTGTCTGGAGGTGCTAATTGCACTGTTTCGCACTGTAGATGGTATGTTGGGAGCTTGGAGCAAATGGAAGGTGCTGGAGGAGCTATCAACAACCCCTCGTTCCTTCCTTGCTGGAAGCTCCATTCCCACTCCTCAGGATTCCAAGAACTTCTGTGAGCTCCCCCATTCCCATTCCCATTCCCATTCCCATTCCCATTCCCATTCCCATTCCCATTCCCATTCCCATTCCCATTCACTCTCACCTTCTTCACACAAATAATCTAGTCTTTGCGTCTTTGTGTGCATGAACCCTAATTTTCTCTAAACAGCAAACGCACGACTTTATTTTCCCCCATTGTCATCAACTCAACTTCGCGAGGGGCAAACACATCATCCCCACATCCCCCATTACGGGCAGCGAACAATCGAACAGTCAATAACCTGCACCTACTTCACATCGCAGCAAACGACAATCTTGAAACGATGTCCGCCGTCACCCTCGGCCAAACCGGCCTCGACGCCGTCGAAAAGCGAGACTGGACCACCGCCATCCAGAAACTCACCCTCGCAATCGAATCCTCCCCCTCGCCCAAATGGCTCGTCGCACGCTCGACAGCCCTCATCGCTACCGGCGACTTCGAGAACGCCCTCACGGATGCCGAGCTGGCCTACCACATCGCCGCCGACCGCGGCAACCGCGCGCTCATGACCGACGCCCAATTCCGCCGCGGCGTCGCCCTTCTGCGCCAGGATAAGTTCGCCGACGCCGATGTTTGCTGGGCCCTCACCATAGGAATGACGAAGGGCGGCAATCTTTCGGACGGTGATGAGCTACTCAAGCGCGTTGATGAGGATGGAAATTATAATGTTACCGTCAAGGAGGTGGAGGAGGTCCTTAAGGAGGGCTTTTCTCCAAAGCCATCGCCTGGCGGCATGACGATGGAGGCCTTTAAGGGCAAGGATAGCGTTGCAAGTAAATTGTGGCATCGTTGCACAGCGATGAGGATTCGCTGCCTCAAAGATATGGCTAAGACGCCCGAGAATCATCCCGGTCGCAAGATTACGATTTCGAGGGTCCCGCCTCGACCTGCTGGACCTGCGAAGCTCCAAGTTGCCGGCTCAGGCTCAGCGGAGGCCAAGAAGGATGCTGAAGCTTCCCTGGCCAAGGCCGGCGCTACCGAGGGCGGAAAGAAGACTGAGGATACGACTGGCGCCGTTGCGCCGACTCCTTCTGTGTCGAAGCCCGCGCCCCTCAGGGTTGACGCCTACGAGACCGATACCCACCAGACCATCTCCATCTTTGTCAAGAAAGTTGATCCCGCCAGTTTCAAGATTGAGTGGCCTGAGCCGAGTCTGGTATGTGTATTTGCCTTCCTCATAAACCTTCTGCTGCCCTGAGGAAGCTCTTACTGAACTGCTTTGTTTTTCCCTTCTGCTTCTTCTTTAGATGACCTTGGGGTTCAACCATGGCGACACTTCCGAAGTTCTCACCCTCAAGCTTGCCAGCGATGCAGTGCCGGATCAAACTACTGTCCGCGTCATCTCAATGAAGATTGAACTCCGAGTCACAAAGGTCACCCCCGGAAAATGGACTGTCCCCAAGATTCAGGAGTCCTCCAAGGACACCGCCGAGCCTTCTCCCCCGGTCAAAACCGATGCCGCCGTCCCATCCGTGCCTGAAGACAACATTACGCCTTCTACTGCGACCACCCAAGCTCCCCCCGAGCCTGCCAAATCGACCCCTGCCGTCCCCAAGCCCTCAGGACCCCCCGCCTACCCCTCCTCGTCTAAGACGGGCCCCAAGAACTGGGACACCATCCTCCAGGACGACGACGACGAGGATGCGGAGGAGGGAAACAAGGACCCGGACTTCTGGTTCAAACAGCTCTACGCGAACGCCACCCCCGAGCAGAAGCGCGCCATGATGAAGAGCTTCACTGAGAGTAACGGAACGGCCCTCAGCACCGATTGGGCTGATGTTTCGAAGGGCCCCGTCGAGACGAAGCCTCCTGAGGGAGTTGAGGCGAAGAAGTGGGGCGAGTAAATGTAACGAATGTACGGATGTCTGCTGGAGATGATGGGTGATCAGCGGAGTGGGGTTTGTAACAGTATGGAGTTATTCTCTTTTGTTTTTTTAACGAGTTCACGTCCAAAAGTCGGGGCATGATACCAGGGTCGTCCCAGAGTTAATGGAGCCCCCATTTGCGAGCACTTCAGATAGTTTCATCAGAAGCCGTTTTACAAGTTTGATCAAGTCCTTTTTGACCTCTTATTCAAATCTTACAAGCGATGCGTCTAGCTGTGCCCATGAAAACACCAGATTTTGCTTTTTGCCATGTCCTCCTAACGCCTGTGCGCCCAAGGGTATCCTCTAATGTTCCCAATTGATAAAATGCCCCAAATGCCCCTGCCACTCATTCTAGTACATGATTCATAGTTCAGGGAGAGTTACAGGAAGGAGGATATTCTGATTCCCCTCTAAGCTTTTCGCTCCCGATTAGGGTTAAACCTCTTCGCGATAATCTCACGCACGGTATACAGCTCCAACACATCCGTGATACCCTTGTCAAGCGCCTCCTCGAAGACAGGCGGGGGAGGAATGTCCACATAGGCAAGCACAATGGTCTTGAGCACGTTCGCGAGGGTACGGCTCACGCGGTGGAACCACGCCCAATCCTTCTCGGGGCTGCGCTGTCCGTGCTCCTTCCACCAGGGGTGGGAGTACGACGGCATGATTATGATGCCGTACTGGGCGTGGTCAAAGGCCGGTCCCTTGAAGTAGAGCAGCCAGTCAACGCCGAACTTGATCCCGGCGCGGGGTACCCAGCCAAGGGAGCGGAAGTGATGGTAGATGGTGTAGTCAAGGAGGAATCGATCGTCGGGTCGGAGGACTTCCGTCGCGGGGCCTTCCTGAGGAGGGATGTAAGAGTAGCGTCTGAATAGTTCGAGTAGATCGCGGGCGGGGATGGGTTTTTGGGAGTCCCCATCTATTACTTTGAGGGCTCCTAGGCCGAAGGAGAGAAAGAAAGCTTCCTCGCGCGTAAGTTGCAAGTGTTCCTTATCGACCAGCTCGCCCAACTCCTCAGATATTTGTTCCTTTGAAGGGACTCCATCCTTGTCATCGGTATCCCGCGACTGTGATTCCTCAGGCGAGCTAGAAAGGCCATTTGTCTTGATGTGCCCATTTCCATTCAACGCCGCAAGCTCAGGGCTCGGAGGGAGAGAGAGGTCAACAGTGGTAGACTTGACTTCGGGCGAGAACCGAACGCTCTTCTGCCGCTTTACAGCCTGCCGTGGTGGAGTCCTTGGTGGAGAACTAAGCTCTTTGTCGCCATTAACCATTTCTTGAGGCTTTACCAAGGAGCCGTTGACATGGCCGTTGATGGCCGTGGTGGCGCGAGGCGAGGATGGCTCTTCTTCTGCCACTTGGCCGTTGCTCATCTGGACAGGCTCGGGTGGAGGTGTGGTAGGTACTGAATTCGGGAGCGCCAAAAGCTCCAGAGGCCCAACGGGCGAGGCTGTAGCCTTTTCTTCCGGGGCTTCTCTGGGCTCGGCGTCCTCAAGTTTCGTCTCTCGTTTCACTGGGGCAGGCTCGGGAGTGATAGACAATGAATTAGGGAGCGCCAAAAGTTCCAAAGGTCCAACGGGCGGGGCGGGCTCGGCAGGCTCAGTGGGAGGGGTAGGTAGCGAATTCGGGAGCGCGAGAAGTTCCAAAGGACCAACAGGTGGGGCTGTAGCATTCTCTTCCCGGACCTCTCGGAGTTCTGCTTCCCGTAGTTGCGCCTCTAGGAGCTTTGCCTCTCGGAGCTGGGCTTCCCGGAGTTTGGCTTCCTGAAGTTTTGCTTCTCGTTCTGCTTCTCTGAGTTTTGCTTTCCTCAATTCTGCCTCCCGGAGTTCTGCCTCTCGGCGTTCCGCTTCTCGAAGTTCTGCTTCCTCACGAAGTTTAGTCTCTCGCAACTGAACCTGGCGCAAAGCCTCTAATTCAGCCTTCGCCCTTTCCCACTTCTTCGCTTTGCGCTCTTCTCGCCTCTTTGTAGTAATGAGATGGCTGACGTGGGCTTCCACCAGTCCCCGCCTCACTTGCTCTTGTCTGAACCATTCCGGTTCGCTACGACTGAGATGGCCCTTTCCATAAAAGCCCTGCTCCCACAAGGCTCGGATCGAGACGGCATCCTTCACTAGAACGGCCCCAAACTGCGGGGACCAGACGCCTTCGTGGACAACGGACGGCTCTCGAGGAGTAAAAATAAGCTGGTTCACCCAGGCGTACACCAAGTGAACAAGAGATAGAGGATTGCTAGGGTAGAAGGCGGGCAAGGGGAACGTCCGAATTGGAATGGGCAAGGCATGGAGCTGATGCAGATCTGCTTTTGTCCGTTTGGAATTCGGCGCCCTGGGGGCTTCTGGGACACCCTGTCGCTCGGAATTGGCGGAGGATGGAGCCTCGTGAGGCGCCAAGGGTGAGGGTGAAATTTGTGTCGCAGCCATGTTGAGACTAGATCATTTTTGAAGATATATATCCTATCGAGCCCGAGGTTAGCTTGGCCTTTCCTGCTCGTTGCTGACTGAAATAGTCAATCGGCATTATCCCATTCCTGATTGCTCAGATACCGTTGTAGTCTATATGGTTAAGCAGCCATTGAGATAGAAGTGAATCCGTTTCTCTCTGCACCAAAAAAGGTCGTCATCACCGCAAGCTTGGGAAGGGAATGGGCAGGAAACATTGCCAAAGGGGATTGTCGGAGCTGCGGCAATTACATACCAGGGAAAAGGCTCCTCAGCCTGGACAGCGAAATTCAATCCATTCGTACAAGAATGGAGAATTCAAGGCGAGTTCTCGAGACAGTCGAGAAGCGAGAAATGCTCTACTCGTGGAAAAAAGTTGGGGAGGGTCATTAAATAGTGAAGGATCAAAGAGAGCATCTGAGCTCCATCACTGGAAAAGTTTTTTTTTTTCCTTGAGCTGCGGGCCTTGTAAGATTATGGCCTGTGACCAGGGTCCAATAGCGAGGCTAACAAACGGCGGCTTTTAGTCATGGGCTCCTCGGAGAAAATGCGGATGACGCCGGGTACAGTTGTACCTGTGAGAGCTTAGTAAGGCAGAAATTTTACTGCGAAGTGCAAAGTAGCGGGTCACACAATTTGCAACCCAGGGAAGAGAAGGCAATCACCAGCTGTCTGCGACTGTCTAGGAACTATCAGTGACGAAAACATGGGTGAGCATGGTACAATGACCTGGTTCCAAACATTTTACGACCAACTTTTTTTTTTTTCTGTCGTGGAATTGGCGGGGGAGCCACTCTGACCCGGATACCCCGGCCTTGCCTTGTGAAGCGGCCTAAAACCACCATCTTCGCTCTTTCCGGAGATCCGTCGCCATGTTGAGCAGCTTCAACCGTGCGTCCTAATTTTCGCCGTGTCTTAACCACTCTCTTTTCCGACCTGAAAGCTAGAAGCATGACATCCACTCTTTTCGAGATCGTTACGACCTAATACCACCGTCATGTCCTCTGTCGTCGCGCTCATTTTCGCATGCATAGCTCTCATATGGGCTGTAATCATCTTCTTCGTCCAAGTTATTGGCATCAGCCGACTGTAAGCCAGCAGCCTCGCCGTCAATGACGTCCCCGACTCCAATCGAACTAACCCGAATCTGCGTTTCTTTCGTACATTAGGCTCCGTTTCTTCACCTCCCCGCCCGCGCACCCCCCTGTGTCTCCAACTTTGACCCACGACCGCGTGCCCCATGTAACCATCATCCGCCCCGTTAAGGGTTTGGAACCCGAGCTATACGAGTGCATCGCCTCGACCTTTCGGCAGGATTACCCCACAGACAAGCTCGCCATATATCTCTGCGTTGCCGAGACGCAGGACCCCGCTTATCCCGTCCTGAAGAAGATCGTCAAGGACTTCCCACAGTTCGATGCTCGCGTGTTCGTTGAGGCCGACGATCCTCTGTTACACGGCGAAGATGGGCATATCAACAACCTGGGGCCGAACCCCAAGATTCGCAACATTAGCCGCGCCTACCGTGAGGCGAAGGGAGACATAATATGGGTTATAGACTGCAACGTGTGGATACCTCGGGACACGACCGGTCACATGGTTGACAAGCTGGTCGGGCTTGGGCCTGACGGACAAGCTACCAAACCGTACAAGTTTGTTCACCAGATTCCCCTAGTGGTCGACATCACGCCAGAGCTTCAAGGGCGAAACACCACCGATGCGCAAAGCCTACTGTCCTCTTCCTCCGACGGGGACGCCTCTACATCGGCTGCGGCTCCCCTCGCGAAGGCGCCATCTAGCGAGAGCCGATCACTCATCCAGCGGTTACTCGAGCACGGCGGTGGACGACTAGACGAAATGTTCATGTCGACAACTCACGCCAAGTTTTACAGCGCTATCAACACCGTTGGCGTCGCACCTTGTATAGTGGGCAAGAGCAATATGTTCCGCAAGTCGCATCTTGATATGCTCACCGATCCCGCCCAAAACCCGAATTTGCCTAATGACCGCGAGCACCCTACGGGGATCGACTACTTCTCATCCTACATTTGCGAAGATCATCTCATCGGCGACATCCTCTGGCGATCCAAGATTCCCGGCTTCGCTAACCATGGATTCGTCCTCGGCGATTTCGCTATCCAGCCCATGGATCGCATGTCTGTTACGGCTTATATCGCCCGCAGAGTTCGGTGGCTACGCGCTAGGAAATGGACGGTCCTTGCGGCTACGCTCGTGGAACCGGGGGTGGAATCGCTCCTGTGCTGTGCGTACCTCTCCTTTGCGCTGACCACGATCCCCTGGTTCAATATCAACCTCGGCATACCTAGCACCTGGAGCGCCATGTTTATCTCCTGGATTTGTGGGGTTTTCGTCTGGATGATTGTGGACTGGTATCTATTCAACAGACTCCACACAGGAGGATCCGTCGACGTTGACCAGGACCCCCCCTTCTTCGCGAAGGGAACTTCCCGCGCCGGAGGCGTTCCTAAGCGCAACTTCTTGGAATGGCTCACAGCCTGGATCTGCAGGGAAGTCCTCGCCCTGCCTATCTGGACGTGGGCCGTACTCCTGGGCGCAACCATAAACTGGCGTGGAAACAATTTCCGCGTTCGCATGGATATGAGCGTCGTCGAGACGGACCCCGTGCGACCCACGGCAAGAAGCCGAAGCCCCCGCACTTTGACGCCGGAGATTGAGCTGGGCCAGTGTCGAAGGGGCAAGAATCGAGTCGATTAAAGAGGCGGATGTGGATGTGGATGTTGTTTAATGCCTAATGTTTTTAAGATCTTATTTTCCCCCCTTTACTCTCGGTTATATTTTTGGGGTCATGGATACCTTATAGAGGAGGCGTAATCAGAGTTTCGGGGGAGTGGGGAATTTAGGGGAGAATGGGGAGAATGGAGGTCTTTATGGTCAATGTTTTTATGTCGGATATTTGCCTGAGATGTTTGAATCCTGTGTCTATGACTTGTATATAAGAAAAGAATAATCCTTACCAACGCCTTTATACTCCAAAATAATATATATCCTGCACTTGCAATTTTTGATTTGACAGCGGAACGGCCAGCCAGCTTTAGCTCAAATCATAGAGAGATCAAGGGGGCGTCTGGCTCGTCCAGCTCATCCGAGTCCAGATCAGCTTCACCCAGAGGCACCTCTTCCTCTTCCTCGACCTTCTGTTCCGGCGGTCGAATAAACAGCAGGCAGATACGCGCAACAGTACACAACCCCGCGATGTAAAGGAACGGTAAACCCTTCCAGCGTCCACCTTTATCCTGGCCAATCTGGAAACACAACGCCAAAACGGGCCCACCGAAAAAGGACCCCGTCGTCTCTACAATATTGATGAGGGCCATGAGCCGCGATGTGAGTCGCGACTCGACATAATGCGTCAGGAGAGCGCGCGCGAGAGGAGTATACGCGGCTCCGAAGGTACCGACGAAGAGGCCGAAGAGAAACATGCCGATGAAAGGGCTGAACCCTTCGATGAGGGCGCCGACAGCTAGGAAAGTGAGCGAGAGTCCGCCGAGGAAGTAGGTTTTCTGGAAAGGCGTCATTTTGAAGCGAGCGACGAGAATGTCGCCGAACTTGGGGAGACCGCCGAGGACGACGATGGTAAGGACTCCGAGTGGGGAGAGGAGATAGCTTGTTTGAGCGATGTCCCAGCCGAATTCCTTGCTGACGTATTGGACGAGAGTCATGGAGTACGCGACGCCGAGGGGGTTGCTGATGAAGAAGACGACGAGGATGAGGGTGAGGTTCGTGTTTCGTAGCAGAGGGAAGGATTCGCGGACTTGTTTTAGGGATTCGGTGATATGGGTCTGAAGCCAGTCGACTATGCTTTGGTCCTCGTCATCCTCGTCGGACGGCGTCTTGCGCTGGAGGGTTTCGGGAAGGAGGAACATGAGTGCAATCACAAATGGAGACATTGCTGCGACAATGTAAATTGGCACCCATGGGTTGAAAATCTCCATCAGGATACCCGATATGACGGGCCCGAGTAATCCGCCAGTCGTCGCACCGATCATGAGGAGCAAGAAACTCGATCCCCTTTGACGGACAGTCAGCATCTTGTACACGGATGACGGGCCCTAGCGAAAGGGGTACCATACCGATTCTCCTCCACGGTCACATCAGTAGCGATGGCATACAATGTGCTCATGGAAACCGGGATTCCCCCACCGAAGGCTTGGAGAAAACATCCGATGAGCATGTAGTACGGGTTGATATCCCGAAAGTAGTGGAGATAGAAGGGCGACGTGGCGAACGAGAAACACACGCCCGTGTAGGAGAAGATTAAGACGGGCTTCCGGCCCATCCTTTAACAAAAGTCAATATTGCCTCTTATTCAACAAGCAGGTGCATCAAGTAAAGCAGAGCCTAAGTCTTACCTGTCGGCAATTGATCCGTAAGGTAAAGCAATTACGACACCTATCATTCCTGTTAGTATTATTTCGTGTAAGGAAAAGGGGGCTCGCCTCGCCCGGACTGGAACACAGGAGAACGCTCGAAGAAAACACTCACCCACGATGCCGTTTACCAGCGCAAACCACCCAAAGAAATAAGCCAGACTCTTCTGGACCTCATCATCTTTACACTTCCTCTCATCCAAGAACCCCGGAGAAGTGTCATTAAAGTGCCTGTGGCAGAACACATCTTCCAGAATCCTAAAGAACGGAAGCATAATCAACGTGCCGCTGATAACAATGAGAAACTTGAACAAGGCCGCCAGCCTCAGTACGGCCTTTGGAGACGACACCTGCCATCTCTTTGACGGGATGAGCTTGGGCGCAGAACGACTCGTCGTGGTGCCATTGGGTTCCGGACCAATGCGTGTGTCGGTGCTGCTAGAGTCGTCTGCGATGAGCGGGAAGCCCTCGACGTCGTGCTCTCTTTCCCACGCCATGGCGAGAATATTCCGATGAGAGAATGGAAAGGAAAAAGGAGAAAGGAGCGCAACGGGCGCCCTCGCGAGGATCGGGAGACGACAGTATTAATACGACGTATACGAAAGCTGAAAGCCTCGTTTCTTCTTGACGTTTCGGGGCTGTGTTTGGTGATGACTAAGCACGTGGACTTCACAATATCTTGATGTTCCAGCATCGTCGAAATCGTCAAAGACGTCAAAGTGCCAAGCTACGCCCAGTCGCATCGCGAAGAGGAAAGAAAGCGTGCTCAGGACCAGTGCTGCTCCATCAGATTTTCATTTTTATCAGTATAAATAGTCAAGTAAACCCTCTGCGTCCATTTCTTTTTTCATACTCACGAAATCGACAGTGTTCGAGTGTAAGCCAATTAGCAGAAAATGGACGGTTGCGATATCTGGAGACATCCCAATGTTTGGGAGCTTCGGCTTCCTCCGCCACCAGAGCCTCTGCCTTCCGGACGGACTGGGGTGAAAGCGAATATACACCCTATCCACGCTGAGACCGCATATCCAGACGCATCGCCGTCATTTTCACCGTCAGCCTTGCGACCACATCCACCTCCAAGTTCACCATTACCCGCGCATCAGCAGTCATTCCCGCTCTTTCCGCGACTGCCAATAGAAGTCCAATTCCTCGTTTGGAAATTCTCTCTAAAGCCGCGAGCCTTTAGAGCGATGTTCGCCCAGACTTCCGGACTATTAAGGAAGCCGAGTGGCAGACGAGCATTCACCTGGCAACTGTATGCCCCTGGCGATCTCCTGGTTAAGTATCATCCTGGTCATGCCTGGGATATTCCTCAGCTTAGAATTTGCGGCACCTCGCGCGCCGCGGCCATCTCTGTCTACGGACAACCGCAACCTGGCACTCTACCATTCAACCCTGCTTCGGACGTTCTCCAGATAATCGTCCGTGGTTCGAATTTCCCATTGCGCACACCCCCGCGCCCCCAGAGTCGTGATGCGCTCCCTTTCGGCTTCAAGCTCGAGACGACGGCTACCTCCGGGACCTTGTCCAAGATTGCTATTGAGAACACTCAATCGTGGGGTTGGCGATGTCCCTATTACCGCATACGTGGAAACCCACGTTGGGTGAAAGTCTCGGACCCGAGTTCCCTTTTTCGCAACGTCGAAATTTGCGTCTGGGCGGCGCGGCTGCCTCCTCAGATGAAAGCTAAAGTTTTGGCTCAGGCCGGGCATATGCGTCGACTTTTCCCCCGACTTCAAGATGTCACCCTGGTTCTTTCGAAGAAGGGGACTAAAAACGACTATGAGAAGCTGAGCCGCGGATTCCAGGCACTGTTCGAGTTGTGGTGCGAGTCTATGCTGGATGGCATCAGCCAGAGTCAAGAAGAGATCTGGCCTCACCTACAGGTCTTGCGTCTCGCCAAGCATACGATACTTCGTTGCTAGTAATCTATTAAGGAGGAAGAAAACCTTCGTGCCAGGGATCCGGTCCCTCCTTGTCTCTCACATTAGAGTCTATTGTTTCGAGCCCCGGACATGCGAAGAGATTTGAACCGAACTTTTCTTGGGCAGACTTCGACCACGGAGTGGTCTTGCCAAGTGGCACGTCCCTTGGATCAGTGCTGCCTTCATCGATTCTTCTACGACTACCTTTGCACACTTCCATCCCGTCCTCGAGCTCTTGCGTACCCGGTCTCGCAGAGTTACTCGAATTTGCTTAGATTGATATTCCTTCAATTTCCGGTAACGACAGTCGCTTCTTTTGAATAGCTTATGATCAAATAACGTACATGAATAGAATTCAATGACAAAAAACTTGTTCTCCAACGGGATCAATGACATTCTTTTTCCATACATTTTGTAAACAGAATCGGCAATATGGCCAGTTTCATCCCATTATCTTCCGCTTTCTGACTTTTCCCCCACGTCTCCGAACCCACTTAATCCCTTAGATTCTGCCCTATGGGAAACCGCCGCCGCCGCCGCCGCCGCCACCACCACCACCAGGGAATCCAGGGAATCCACCACCTCCTCCAAACCCACCGCCGAAGCCACCGCCAGCACCGCCAGGCTGCACAGGACCCGTGGGGTTCTGGTGGCCACCAGTCTCGTCCTTGTACGCGGCGGGGTTATAGTTTCTCGAGGCGGAAACATCGACGCCAAACCGCATCCAAGCAAAGATGCCGTTCTCGATGTCGTCGCCGAGCTGGGCGTAGCGGACGATGGGGTCGTTGCCTCCTGAGGTGCCCTGGCCGAAGAGGATGTCGACGTTGTTGCGGGTCCAGGCTTGGGTGTTGACGGCGTAGACGGAGGTCTTTTCGACGAGTTCGAGGAGCTCGTCGTCGAAGTACAGTTGGCCGATGTGCGAGACGCGGCCGCCGCTGATGGTGCCATTTTCTAGTCTGGTGGCGCCGTGGTGGACCATGGCTGGGAGGGAAAGTGTGATGTTAGTATCTGCTCTCCTCGTCGGGATGAGAGAAAGTTACTTACCGTGGACGTGGTTGGTACGTCCCTCATAGTGGCCAGGGACAAGAGAATCGAAGAGGGCAATGCCATCGGAATCCGTTTGCTGGAGACCACGGAGGGCAGTGGCATTGATGACGGACTCGTCGTTCGGGTCACCATTACCCGGGTAGTACAAGACACCACCATAGACACCCTAGAAAGCTTCAAGTTAATTTCCGATTCCATTTGCCAGACTTGATGTCGCAGACTTACAGTAGAGTTGCAGCTCCAGAGATCAATCCAGAGTTCCGGCACGGGTTCGCAGGTCTCAACATCAACAACCTGGATAGCCAACCTCATCTTGACACCACCCTCACCATCAGTGACATCCTTTCGGACTTGCTCACCACGGACGTCTAAATTGCGTTAGCTGACGCCCAAGATACGCTCAAGATACGCCAAAAAGCTTGCGATCCGAATAATTCATCAAGGCAACTTACAGAGAGGGCCCTCAGTCACCTCGGGGGACAAGACACAAGAACCGGCATCGGCGAAGAGCTCGACAGGATCTGTCTCCAGGGTGATTTCCGAGTCGGCCTTGTGGTTCGTGCCGAGAACCTCCTCGATCCTGGCGGGATCACCACCTCCGAATCCGGGGAAGCCACCAAATTGTCGCCGGTGGATAGTTGGCCTAGAGGAGTTATTCGGACGTGTCAGTTATCCATTACTTTATCGTCTCCGCCCGTGGCACCCCAATGCCAAGGCTCCGATCCTCTTATGATTCATGCTGTCGCGGGATCCACGGCACGGTATATGTGAAGCCACATATTCATTTTCGCCCGAGAAAGAGAAGTGCGATAACCGGAAAGAAGAAGAAAGAAGAGCAGGAGAAAAAGACCTACACATGCTCTAGACCTCGCTCCTTCTTCAGAGTGTCAACCTCCGCCATATGCCTTTCGGCGGCCCTCTTGGAAATACCGCTCCTCTTGAAGTGGGCGTTGCAGTGGCCAAGACCTCGGGGAAGTGGCTTCGCGGCGTGCTGGGGCTCGACGGATCCATGGGGATGGGCGAGCACCAGCGGCGCGGCAGCTATAAGCTGCACTAAGAGATTCTTGAGCTGCATAAAGTCTGTTTGAATTCGGGAGGGGAGGGAGAAGAGGATAAGGCGAAGTATGGAACCCACACACAACCCGGGTCGGAGGATTGGCCTGGAGATGAGTGCTAGAGAACAGGAGAGAAAGAACAAAGATGTTTCTGGACGGGCGTAACGAAGTTATACTCCTTTTTCTATACTTCTCGAGAAAGAAAAAAAGGTGGTTCCGCCACTGACGCGGCGACGGCCGCATCGAGATCATGTCTATTGAGAGTATCACACATATCACGCGGCACTATACGCTTGCGAGATTTTCCTTCGAAGGGCCTTGCATATAGTTAGAGCAATAAAGCATCCATCTATGAATGGACCCATCTTAGTGATTAAAGGAAACACAACCGTCGTCAGCTTCGAACAATCCCGGGATTGGCATCCTCCACATAGGAGTTTGCAATACGTTGGCTGTCATTAGTGCAATGGCGGCTAAAGTGGGGGAAGAGCCGGTACTTAGATCAAGGGTCCGGTCTCATTTTTTTGCGGGGAGAAAAGAATGCAAGGGTCAAGAAGGTTTTGTTTACCCATATTGGGAGATGATGTTTCTGTTCGAGAAGAGGCAGTGATGGGGGCTTTGGGGCGAGGTAGGGGGGAGGTAGAAAGAAACTTTTCTCGATGTGCATTCCGGTGTCACGGTCACATCGCGGAGGATATCTTGATGAAGGACGGGCCCGCTTACCGGGGAGGTTATCCTCTCCTATCACTGATGGCGAATTACTAAAGGATCCGTAGATTGTTGGTATCGGCATTGTGGGTGGGTTGTCTCGATGCATCATGCAACATTGGGTGGGTGTGCCCTTTGCGTATACTGGGCGAGGATCATGAAAGGTATTAATTAGAAAGAAGATGAGGAGAAGAACTCCTCGACCTTCGCCACCAGAAACGGGTCAGGTTGCTTCAATAGTCCCAGCACCGTTCGTGCCCCGGGTGGCGAGGCGACTATGATGCCGTCCTTCACATCAAGGGGATCCGTCACCCGCGTAGAACTGCTACAAACCGATCGTCGTTCCGGACGACTGAGCACCTGTGATTCCAAGTGTAAGCCGGCCAGGATCGGGGTGCTTCCTTCGGCAGATAGCCAATCCTCTTTCTCTCTCCCTTCATAGCTATACCATCTCTAAGCGCATATCAAGACGCTCGGAAGAAAAGCCTCAAGAATAGGCGGCCCCCGCAAGAAGCTCGACAATGTTCTCGAAACAGAGCGGAAGCCAATATCAGGCCATAATCCTCCCAGGAATCCGTTTTAGGATGGAACCAAAGTGCAGTTCCATATGGCACTCCCCAGCTTACGTGGAACGTTAATATCGACGCGATGGCGAGGGACGGCAATATATTCATAGCTGGCAGTTGCTATGACTTCGGCAGCTAAAGGGGTGGGCAGGCAAATATCGCTAGCCAATCGGTTGGTTGCAAATACCAACCAAGACTCCCATTCGTAAAATCGGAAGAAATTGGATCACGACGCTCCAGGACGCTCCACCGGGGTCGCATTACGCACAGGGGCTACTGAGATGACGATATCATATGGATGTTTTGTTGTTTGTAAAATTTTGGATCACATCTTGGCTCATGGCTTGTTGTTCGTTGATGGACGCTTGGCTCGCCAATCTCTATTCGCCGAACTTGACATGAAAGGATTCGACCAGAAATCCCATGAGCGGGCGGAAGATGCTTCCCCGGTGAACAGGAAGACCTCAAATGAGGCTTTACGCCAGTGTTCGGCGGCTAATATCTCTTCAAGCGGGTACCATCGCTTTCGTGTCTAGCATCATTCCTACTTTGTAGAAATTATGATAAGGGTAGTCTGGATTCAAGGAGATTGTTCCGTACGAAGCCAAGTTCGTTCCACTTTCATCGGTGAGCACTTCTTCGTCTTGACGAGTGACGAGTGTCGTGTTGTTGGTGAGGGCCTGGTTGATGTGAACATTTCGGCCTCAAATTTCAGACACAAGGCGACGCTACATATTCAATTATTTGATTAGATAATCAGGTTTATTCCTTCCTTTTTTGCGACCTCACAACTCCTTTCTGACCCTCCAAGGTCAAAAAGATGTTCATCGCCCACGTCCATGAGAGAACTGTGCCTTTAATTATAAAAAAAATAAATAAATGTGGTTGAAACTCTCTCTCCTCCAATGCTTTGTATTTCTAATGTATGGGCCCTCAAGATAATGACTATTTCAAGCTTCAAGTTAAATGTAGAGCCGGGTTCGACCAGAGACCACAACACACCAGTCGCTTGCTTCACATCCATGTCCCAGAAACAGAGTTATTTTAAGCTTCCTCAAACAATCTCGTTCGAGCAATCTCGTCCCTCTAGGGTGAATGTGCTGATTATCTAGCTCGACGTTGTGGTTCGACTTGTTGTTTTGGGAGGATCAAGCTCAGGCCGTGGTCCTGGATCCGCGAGGTCGCCGAAACACCCCTCGTTACAGAAATGTGCGCAGCACAGCATCATCACAGACACCCTGTGGAGGGGAATTGAACATGGGGATAAGCCAGCGTTTCAAAGCCCGCGTGGCGCTGGGACGGCGACCTCGTCACCAGTGTTCTTAAATATCCAGTAGGGGATCTTCTCGTCGAGTTGGTCTGCGTTTTTTATTTCTGCAAATTGAAACCTCGACTTGCCAGCGTGGTCCGTAGATGCGGTTCGAACAATTCCATCTAGCTCGGAGCCCTGAAATCAAAAACCTCGAAGATGGCGAAAGGACCATATGAGCAGCTCCAGGCAGCTGAGGATGTCCACGATGACTCGAACTCCGATGTGACGATACCCTTCATGGACGATGAGGACCCCATGCAATGGAAAGAAGGCTATGAGGAACCACCCAGAAGTAGGAAAGCCAGGTTTCTTTCGGCCACTAAGAAGTTGATGCCGCTTCGGTGGCTTATGGAAATCGTCCTTGTCATCGCCGTCGTCGTTCTACTCGTCCAGCGACGGCAGACCACATCCGACCCCCAGAAGCCGGAGCTGGCGGGTGATATCACTGGATTTGCTCCAAGATGTATGTTAGTGGAAGTTTCAAGTTTTGTTTTACGCTGCTGACGCCCTTCCAAGTCTCTCAGAAAATTGTCACCTTTGAATTCAACGACAAGTATATACCCACACATACCGCGAAGTTCTTTAGAGCGAAAACGCACAGGAAATGGTTAGATCTTGTACCGAGTACGTCTATCGATGGATGAATTTGCCAGACCTCAAAGTGGGACTAACACTATGTCGAAGAGGGACTCGGTTTCTTGGAGATGCAGAATCCAGAAGAATATGACAACCTTCCCGTCCCGCTTGACGACTTCGTGAACAAGACTGTCTTTACGACATCCATGACCCATCAACTTCACTGCCTTGTACGTCTACAAAGTTATTGATTTCAGCCGGTCATAGCCTTGGGGAAACCCCAGAGCTAACCCATTTATCAACAGCACTCCATCATCGACTCGTACACTCGCCTTTCTCTAAATTGGCGCGTAAAACACAACGAGTGGCATGTCCAGCATTGTTTCGAATATCTTCGCCAAAGTATCATGTGTTGCGGCGACGTTGCCCTCGAGGGCCAAGAGACGACATTTCCAGAGGGCGAGCGTGGCGGTAGTGATGGATGGGGAGCTAAGCATGTCTGTAAAGACTATGAAGAGATTTACGACTATCTGGAAGCCGCGAGAGCGAACGATGAAGTGTGGATTTAGAGACGAGGCCACATGGAGTATGAACGGCGGAAAAATATTAAAGATGGCTGGGAAAAGCAATCTTATACTTGGTATGGGTGAGTATGTCGGGGCTCTCCTGACGTCTGGCCTGTCTGGGACGAGAAAGGTCGGGACTGGCGTTTTTGGGTGCTTGTTTGTTTCCGAGGGAATCTGATACATGGGCTGCGATATAGGGGCGTTTGGTAAGTCGGTTCTAGCCTCAATAGAATGACTCGAGGCATTTCCTCGCATATCATATCAACGATGAGCCTCTCTCGAAGCATGCCAGTGCGTCCTCACCTTGATCCTTACCAAGGTTTATCTCAAGGCGTGTTACTCTCCATTGAAGCAGGAACGCGATTCTGCTCTCATGAGCACAGAGTCGACTTGGTGGCAGATGCCCAACTCACGGTCAATTATCTCAACAGCTAACTGGTTCTAGTGGTGGGACGGCATACGAGGTAAATTTCGGAATTAAAATTTTCGTACGGTTGAAAAGCTACTTTTCGAGCAAGAACACACCTAGTACACTAACACAGTCCCAACGAGCGTCTCCAAGCATACCATTTTATGCCTCCTGTCTTAGCCCCCATCCCTCTCCAATAATGCCTTCTTGCCTATTTACCAAAAGGCGAATCAGGCACTCCGGTAGGCGGTGCAGAGCCACCTCCACCAGGGGCCGTGACAGTGACAAAGCTCGTCACGACAATAGCGGTTGGCGCACCCACGCCGAATTGCGTCGTGGTGACTCTACCGTCACCGGGAGAAGGAAGGTTCGGGTTGCCGCCGCCGATGATGGGAGGCGAGTCGATGATCCGGCCATCGGGAATATCATCCAAGGGGGGTTGGTTAGGCTGGTTAGGTTGATTGGGCTGGTTGTTGCCTGGAGGGAACTGATTGTTGGGAGGCTGTGGGACGCCATTATCGGGAACGCCAGGGGAGTTGCCAATTGGGCTATCTGGAACTCCCTGGAAAGGGGGGTCGGAGGATCCAGAGGGAGGCTCGGGAAGGCTGGCAGGAGGTTCTGGAAAGTTGGCCGGGGGAGAAGCATCTTCCGGCTCCTCGGGATCGGTATTCTTGTTGATTACCTCGCCTACTTTGAGGCATTGAGAGTACCACTCGCTAATAAAATGGGCTAATCAGCCATATTTTTCGAAGTATGAAGTAGAATCGGGAACATTCTTACTCGTCTACGTAGCAGTAGAGGTCAGGTTCACATTCGTTGGGACCATCCCAACCGTCACCACCACCTAGGAGACATCATTAGTTAAGGAACAAGACCATGAAATTGAAATCAATTTATCAATTGGAACTCACATTGTCCATAATGGGTCTGTAGGGCATCTTCCGCTGGTATTGTAGGCGTCCCTGTCTGCGCACTTACACACGTAGCGAGGACGAGGACGGCAAGTATTGAAGTTTGCATCATCTTTCTCGATTTGTCACGGAGAAGTTCCCGGGTAGAAGCCTATGGGGTGCCGATCGAGGATCTAAAGGTGAGCACTGGGTAGATAGATGTAGAAGGCCAGAGTAAATACAGATCGAATCAACTCCCATCCCATCAAAATAGAAGAAACCGGGATTCCTTCACCTTTTGTATGCCTGTCTACTTCCCTCTCTCAGCAGCTTCATCAATCTACCTTATTTCTATTTCAAGGAACGGCATCTCCTCCCGCCATCCCAATCTCAGTTTCCTCCGCCCCTTCCTCGCGTCCAGGTCCAGATCGCCACAGTTCAGCGTCCTCTTTCCCGCTTCCAAGCCGATTTCCCATCATATCATCATCCCATCTGTTCGATCCATTGGCGTGGACACGGGCTATCAACTACTAGGGCCGGCGAGCCAAGATAAAGAAGCGATGCTTGCATGTTAATGTAGACTAGCACATCCGGTTTAAGCCGGTTGCTTTCCGGGATTTTTACCCAAGTGGTAGGATCCTCGGTGCCGGAATTCGTCTTATCCCGTCGGCGTCCTCTTCTTTATTTGCTCGCTTCTTTCGTGGTAGGGGTATGCGCGGGACGGTAGAGATTGATGAAGCTGCCAGCCTCTTCCCTTTGAGTATAGCGAGGGTTGGTGGAGTACCACCCGAATACCCGTTTTTGGAGATACTGATTTCTTCCTCATTTCTAGGAACCCGCACGTCTGGTAACTGGACAATGTGATTGTTCGTCTGGTTTGCGACAGCTAAGAAACCCAATGGCCTCGCGCATTATACAGAGAAGCCAGAAATAGGGATGATAATATCGACCAATGTTGGGTTAGAATCACCAAAGGCGCAGCTAGAAGTGAACCCAGGCATGGTGATTTCATTCTCTGACCCGAATTGAATGTCTAATCTGTTTCTTCTCGGAGAATGAAGCCAACTCCTTTTCACCATCGAACCAAACACGAGGTTTGAATCTATATTTGGAAAAGCCCGGAAACACAAAGCATATCACGGTACTAGCGTATATGCACAAGCTTCAAAAAACCTATCATATATTAGCAACGTGAGTCCCCTGGCTTACATGCCGGGTGGCCAACTCGATCTCCGAGGCCGGGCTTCCAATGTTTCCCGCCGAAGGGAATAGAGCCGGATCCAATGTGCTTCATGCAAGGGATTCACGACGTTCCTGCTCCAATCCGGGCTAGAAAAAAATTGAGAACAAAGGGTATTCTGGATAGCTCATCTGCCTGTCAACGAGGCCGTTTCTGGGGATTCCCAGTACGGGACGAGATGTGGCCGCCGCACAAGGCCCGGGATAACCTTCATCAGTCAAATATGGACCCTAGATCCCGTTTCCTTCTCAACCTGATAAGGAACTTACTTAGCCCATAAAGGCTTGATGAAAATTGGTATATTGGGGCTGCGTAAGGTGTCAGGAGCGGGATCGGGGATCGTTCAGCTCGTGTAAGTCGAATTCAAAGCCAAATTGCAAACTATAAAGAAAATCTGAGACCCGAGTACCTGCATCTGGCCGTACGACATCTTTAAAGAATATTTCGGGACACGAAAAATCAGGAACCAGGACTAAATGCGAATGGTTTAAGTCTGGATGAAGATGCAAGAAGTACCAAAATTCGGGTCCCTTCATCTGGATGAGTGCGCCGGGTAAACAATCCCGCCCTGAAGCTTCCTGGCGTGGTTTCTTTTCATGAATAAATTGCTTTTATCTTTTGTTTGGCTTTTTATAGGTTCCTGGGTATTCAAAGTCTGCAGTTGACCTCGAACGTTCGCGCACTTGAGCAAGTGGCATGTTCGGTGTTTTCCTCCAGTCCATCCATTCATGTCACCTCAATTCCTGAGCCCATCTTTGTTACTCGCTCTGGTTTGCCTCTCGCTCTCATGGATTAAGCTCTTTTTTAAGTTGCTTCCGATGTAACATTGGCCCTGCTTCTAGCCGAACGGGAGGACCGCCATGGCGGAGGAGTAGTGAGGGACGGGCTGCGTGGACACAAACCCGAACCCGTCCCTGGCACTACCCTCCTCGTTGCAGCCAAGACCGACGAATGCACTCTTCACCCGGCTCGGCCCAGGCACTTCAATCCTCTATTTCCGGAAAGTACCTGCAGGGAAAGCATGTTATCAAGGGGTTCCTCCTCACAGGTGCATTCTTGGGATTACGTCTTAGCTGTGGTCTACGGCACATAGGCCCGGGTGGATGCAGACCGGGAGCTCACAATCCAAACAAACGAGGTCAGAAAGCCCCCGCGGAAAGGGACAGGACAGACAACACAATTCCGGCTAGTCTACTTCAATAACAGTCTAAGTTCTCCATCGTCACCTAATGAGACTATCGAGACTATCAGACAGGGCTCTATTACCAGCCAGAAAACAGCGCGGGAAAAAGTAGTTTAATCTGGTTCCGTGCAAGTCTAAATATAAGTTCCTTACAATATAATAGGTGAGATACCGGGTAAACCATGTACAGAAAAACTAGACTTAATAATTAGAGAAGGAAATAGAGAGTAGATGGTTCATAACAAGCGCATGAAGAGAGGTTGTGAATATGATATATGATGGGGGGGGGGGGGGGGGGGGGA